>VMDR010001798.1:0-110921 GCA_007922815.1 Macrotus californicus
CTTGTAAATTATCCTTCACTTCAGTTAGTGTATTATTTATTTCTAATTTGAGTTTTTTTTATTTCCAAGGGCTTAGGTATTTTGTTTGTTTACATTTTCTTAATGATGCCTAATTTTATTTACTTTTAAACAGAGAGTAAGACCTTAGCAAACCGTGCTTTGTGCTATATTGATGTTTTTTTTTTTAATATTAATTTATAGTCCATCTTTGGAAATGCCCCTTGGATTCTTGGGAGGGAAAAGGTATATCTTTGTAGTCTGTATGTATGTTTTCAGTCATTTATATATATTTCTTTCAATCACTTAATCTCATTCATACTTTCTGTTTCTGTTTTTACATATAGAGACAGTGTATCATTGACCAAGCACAATAGTTTTTCTGTCAAATTTTCCTTTTATTTTTAAGTTTTGACTACGCATTTTGATGTTTTTGGCATGTCCCAATTCATGACCAGACCATATCTATTCATCGTGGATTTCTTTTTGCAGCATAGGACTCCTTTCCCTGTCTAATGCATTTTGCACTGAATCCTGCTTTGTTTAACCCTTGATGTTGCCATTCTGCCTCTATTTCTTGATGTTATTATGCCTTGTGGTTTTGTTTTTTAATCTTTTTGTGAAAGAATGTCATGTAAAATAGCATACAGTTTAATTTTATTTATTTGCTAAACCTAGTAGTCTTTGAATTTTAGTAAGAGGTACCATTTACTGAGAAGCTGCTATGTGCCAGAGACTATATCAAGCAATGTTCTATTTACTGTTTCTCATTTAATCCTTAGAACAAATCCAAGAAGATGACCCTATTATCACTATTTTAGTGATGAAGAAATTAAGGTTCAGAGGTTAAAAAAACTTACATAGGTTGATCTTACTCACTACTTAATTGCTGTCAGACAATTTCTTTCTCAAATCCTAAGCTGCAAAGCTAACGGGTATACGTAGCCCAGGCTGGAACCAAATTTCCATGGTATGTGTCTCAAGTGCTATGCCAGGTTGAGGAGAGATTTGCTGCAGTTTAGAGGAGAGGACAGTTTATTCCCGAATAAATTAAAGCTCTTCTATTATCAAAATAGTACATGAAAAACTACTGCTTCAATGGCTTTGTGTCCTGGAATACAATAAAATCACTTCCTGTCCATTTCTCCTCCTGTTACTGAGATTTGTTTTCCCTGAGTAGATGTAGAAAGAAAGTCACTGATTGATGCACCAGACGCAGAGGCTGGCGACCCTTCACAGTGGCAAAGAGGCTTTTCTTCTGTCGGCTAAGTCCAGGTGTCTCTGCAAGAGTGTGTGGAATGGGTGTGAATGAAAACCCGCTTCCTCCCTATTTTCTTTGTGGCCCTGTCTATTTTTTGATTAGTGGAAATTCCTCATGGGCATAGTTCACAAGTATTCCCCATTTTCTGTGTTGTTACAGCGTGGCAAATCTGTGTTTCATCAACATTTCAGTGGGAATGTAAGGTTAAATCAGTTAGTCGCTAGTAGTTCACTGTCATCTCAATCAAGAACCTTTCAGAGCCATTAGACTTCTGCTTTTAAAGAGCGTGAACTGTGTATGTGAGGAGCAGGGGCATTAGGAGATAGATGAGGTGTGGCCTGGAATTTTTGCTAATAGTTTACCAATATACTTTCTTAAGATGTCTAATGAAGTTAATGAGTGCCGAAAAATTGAGACCCTTGAAAATTTGGATCTGGATTTTGATGATGACGTCACAGAACTCGAAACTTTTGGAGTGACCACCACCAGACCATCCAAGTCCCCAAGTCCAGCAAGCACTCCCACAGCGCCCAACCTGAGAAACCCTCCCACAGCCCCCAGCGCAGCAGCCGAACCTGTGGCACCAGCTGCACCTGTGGCACCGGCTGCACCAGCAGATGCTTCTGCCCACTCTAGAAGTTTGTCTCAGATTCTAATGGAGCAGTTGCAAAAGGAGAAACAGCTGGTGACTGGTGTGGACGGTGGCCCTGAAGAGTGTAAAAGTAAAGATGATCAGGGACTTGTACCATGTGGTGAGAAGGCATCAGGAAATTCTGACAGGCCTCCGATGCAAGGTGGTGACTCAAAAACATCTGATGCCTTACAGCTAGGAAGCTCTGCAGAAAATGAAACCTCCAATAAAAATGGCATGGCTACTGATACTGTGTGTGCTGAGGAGAGACTACATGTTCTAGAGAACACAGACAATTCAAAGGAAAAGATTGTTCCATCAGAAGCAGCAAACCCTGAAGATGTAATGCTTTGCAATAGTGATACAGATGAAGACTGTTTAATCATTGATACAGAGTGTCAAAAGCATAGTAGTGGAAAAACAGCTGATGTGGGTTCTAAGCCAGCCAGCCCTAATTCTTCCTCAGGAAACCAGACTAATGCTACTTGCAGTTCTGAAGAGTCCTGTGTTCTAAAAAAACCTATCAAACGAGTTTACAAAAAATTTGATCCAGTTGGGGAAATTTTAAAAATGCAGGATGAACTCTTAAAGCCAATTTCCAGAAAAATACCTGAATTGCCCTTAATGAATATAGAAAATTCTAAACAACCTCCTGTTTCCGAGCAACCCTCTGCTCCTTCAGATACCTCTAGTTGGCCAAAAACTATATGGCCTTCTGCGTTTCAGAAGCCAAAAGGACGTAAGTAAATATTTATAAAAACACTTCATATTAACTGTTTTGCCTATTCCTTGTCCTTCAGGCCTTTTTTCCCCTCATTCCCTCACTTTTTCTTTGTTATAACTTGTTTTATAATCTTTACGTAGTCATTGATAAATCATTATTTAAATCGACTGATCGGAATTTTAACTTCCAAACCTCTCTGAATATTTACCCAGAGTTGTATGGACTTCGTAACCTATGTTTATCCAACATGTACAGTGACTACCAAACTATAGGTAATGTCGTTTGCCAAACTGAGGAAAGGGAAGTGCATCAAAAATAATCATCAACATTTATGAGCCCAAAATGTATTTACTCTTGGTATTTTGTACTTTTTCATTTTGTGAAGTAGATACAAAGCTGCACTTCAGCTCTGCCTAGGTCAGGAACAACATTTTTTAAAACTTTTTTTCTTCTCACGTCATGTGCGGACTCACTGATTTATTCTTTGTCTAGGGTTAGTTAAGATAGCTGTTAAAGGAAAGAATCTTAAAGCTTCGGTTCCAGTTCTTGCTCCAGTAAAAGTAAGCAAGTGGCAATGGTGTGGTGGTTAAATGAGGTGAACTGGACAGTTAAAGTTGATAGAAGTGTAAAAGTAGACCATTGAATTGTTTTAGCTTGGATTATGCTAGATAAGCAACTACTGCATTTTAAAATAAAAATGAGAAATGTAATTACTTTTAAAGGGTTGCCGTATGAACTTCAGGACTATGTGGAAGATACATCAGAATACGTAGCTCCTCAGGAAGGAAATTTTGTGTACAAGTTATTTAGCCTGCAAGACCTGTTGTTACTTGTACGGTGCAGTGTCCAGAGGATAGAGACCAGACCACGTTCTAAAAAACGGAAGAAGATCAGAAGAGTAAGTTGTTACTTGGGGAGTGAGAGTGTACTAGCGTAAGTCGGTAATCAGCAATATTTAACATGGCTTTGTTATGAAGTTTGATTTTAAGTTGTTGATCACTCTTCTAGTAGTTTTTCCAGGTTGAAATTTTAGTAAAACACTGAAAACATGTTTAATAAGGAAAAGTGTTTAGCTAAATATAATAGTCATGAATGCTGATAATGTTCTCACATGAAATAACACAAACGTTGTGGAAAATGACACCATCACAGATCTGACCTAGACTGGCACATGTGTTCCTGCTTTCTCTGTGGATTTGGATTCCCATTGTGACATAGCAACCCCTTTCTCTCTTACTTCGGGGACCCGCTTGACTCGTTTTAGAAGTCCAAATTGTGGAAGGTAGGCTTTCACACACATCTGAAAAGTCTTTCCAGAATTGTTAGGAGACCAAATGTCATTCTTTCTCTTTCCCTGTTGTTGCTTTGAGGTTTGATGTAAATATTTTCCTTAGTTAAAAAAGTTTTTGCTACAGTTTGCATTAATTGGCTCTTTCAGCAGTTTTCTGTATTTGATATTTGAAATTATCTTCTAGATTAGTTTGATTTGTGTGTGTGTGAGACCACAGAATTCTGGTAAATAAAGAGTAACTTCTATATTATAATTGATTATGTAAGAAACAATGAAATCTCTAATTTTTCTTGAGAATTTTTTCTTTTCCATACATTTGTCATAGTATATATTTTTTGAAGTCTTAATGTCTAACCTACCACCCAATAAGTCACCTACCATCCTCAGTCACCACTTTATAAAATTCCTAACTTATAATTTGGTTTTCATCACTACTTCAGGCTTGAAATTTTAGAAACCCAATGGTTTTGAATTAAATGTGTGAGGGAGTGTTTTTTGTTTTTAATAAGAGAATTGTCAAGGAGACAAAAAAGAACTATACATTTGACATCAGTCTCCTTGTTACAGAACGGACCCGGGGGTTACGCGGTCCCTCTGTCACTGGATTCTTTGCCTGCCTCCAGGAAATGGGAATTACAGCGTGGAATGGGAATTACAAGAATAAATCAACACAACTTTGTTTCTTTCACTACCCTGTGAACCTTTACCACTTTGTGTTGATCTGCCAGCTTACAGCACTTAGAAATTATTGATGGCCAGGGTCCTTAAGTAAGAATAGCCTAGGGATGTTTTGGATACTTACTTAATTCCTGAATTCCTGTTCAAGACACTGTTACTCACTTGACTGAAGTGAAATTTGCAAATGTCAGAACAGAACCTTATTTGGAAAGAGTTCACTCTACATCAAAATATATCCAAACAGTCCAGCCCCAAAGAATATCTGAATAGCTGTATATTTCTGATTGTGTCAAACCCAGAAAAAAATTTAAAAATTTTCAGTGAATAGTTATTATAGTGCACCTATCGTTGTATGTAATAAGGTTTAGTTTTTACCAAGTTTAGTGCACATGGTTTAAGTCCCTTAGTAGAATGTGTTTCCTTTGGGATCATGCCCTGTTTATCTCTGTTTCTCCTAAATATTTTATACCACAGAAACTCAATAAATAGGTATCGAATACAAGAAAAAAATTGAGGGATAAGGAAGGAGGAGGGTTTTCTTTAAGAAAGGAACTTAGGGAAGTTGAGACACTAATTTGAGAAATTTTAAAGTGGTACTATTTAAACTGTAATTAGGTTAGAATCCACCCTCATCAATATTTCCTACTTAAAAATCAACTTGTTTAGAGAAAGCTTTAAAATGCGTTTAGAAGTCTCTTCAACCTCTAATGTACAGGAAGCTCATCTTCTCTGGGTCTTCAGTTTTCTTTCCAGGGTCATTTGCCCTTCTTCATCACATCGCTGCTTAGTTCTACACATCAGAGCACTTGTAGCAGCCGGTCTCAAATGATGGGATGAAATAAAGAGGGCTAATTTGGACCAGACCAGAGGAGAAGCTAGACTTTCAGTGAGTGCACACAGAGTTAGGAAATCCACACCAAGCAACTTGGAACGATTTAATATTATGTGTTACTATATGTCTCCGTTAACCAGATTTCCTAAGAGATGTATTCTAAAACGATTCAAAATTTTATTTGTTATTGAACTTATTGGGGTGACATTAATTAATACAATTATATAGGTTTCAGGTATACACTTCTATAATACATCATAGATCCAATTATTTTGTAATTTATATTGGTAGTCCAGGACGAGAAAAAGGATAATGAAGGTGCTTGGATATTAGGATAGAATAGACTGTACCCAATGGGATCAATGCCAGGAAATAGCTATGAGATATCTATTTAGGAATGTATGTAAAAGTTTAAAAGGTTTACGTGCAAAATTGGTTTCTGTCGAACGAAGGAAAGAAGAAAAGTTTTCACTTAGGGAGAATAAGAGGACCTATCAAGGGGAAAGGAAATATTAGGTTAATTTTCGTAGTTAGAAAATTGTTATTGCGTTTAAACTTTCACTTTAATTTTGGAGTACTAAGGTCCAATATTCAGATTTTCTTTCCCTCGACTTCCTGGAGATGGCAGTAGAATACATACAGAAATTAAAACCAGATTCGGGAGTTAGTTTTACAAATATGGCAGTATTATTTAAAAAAAAAATTCCCTAAAGTATTTTCTTTTCAGAAATAGTAATATTTTTTATTTTTAAAAAACCTTAACTCTCTTATCTATCTCTGACTCAAAAGGGGAATCTCCTTCATCAGTTGTCCCTTTCCCAGCCCTGCTGTGGACTGGCTGTGTGTCCTTGAGCAAATGTCTTACCCCCCCTGGGCCGTCATTTCTTTGTCTCGAGCACTATTTGCACCTGTAAGTAGCTTCAAATGCAGACTGCCAGTTGCTGAAGAGTTATTGTACAATAAAATAATTCCAATCATTACATATGTTTTATGTAAAATACATATCTTTTCCTTTCTCTTTAATCAAGGGGCCTTAGTTCTCAAAGTTTGGCCCCTGGAACAACTTGTTAAAAATGCACAGCCTTGATCTTCACCTTAGATTCCACATTTTAACATGATCACATTCCTCTGCACATGAAATTTAAAAAACACTACTTTAGAGTTTTGAAACATTCCAAGGTAATCGAATGAACCGAACCTTCTGTTAACAGAAGTTTTACTGGATTTGAACTGTTCTTACCACCACCATTGTGCCAAGCCCTTATTTGCCAC
The DNA here is from genome assembly GCA_007922815.1 of Macrotus californicus. NCBI lineage: Eukaryota > Metazoa > Chordata > Mammalia > Chiroptera > Phyllostomidae > Macrotus > Macrotus californicus. The sequence continues at coordinate 6,687 of VMDR010001798.1, forward strand.
TTTGTGAAAATCAGGAATTCTGAAACGTTTATGAAATCTTTTCAAGCATATAATTAGTGACAGCTTCGTGTAATTTCAAAAATATTGTACTAAGTAGCCACGTCACTCTAAGTTCCATAAATCATGTGTTTCTCCAGCAGCTGGGGCTAAAGACACTGCTGTTAAGAGTAGAATTGTCTTTGACAGAAATGAGGTGACATGATTAATGTTACGTGATTTCATGAGCATTTGTTTCCTTACATATCCTCCTTCAGACCAGGAGTGGGTACAGTTGTTTTACTTAACCTACTTAGTGTCCTGGCCAGTACACTCTAAATGGACAATCTGCCAGGTACTAAGTGTCTAGAATAAAGCTTTCACGTTAATAAACTAATGACATTCACAGATGTTAATGTAGGTGTTAATGCTCATACATTCATAGAATGAAAACAAGCTGCTCAGGGTATTTGAGCCTTGATAATGTGAATGTGACTAATGCTTTAAAGGGGCAGGAAATAAATCGTTTTTTTTATCCTCTTGAGAATTAGTATATTTCACAGTCATTCATTCCCAGAATCTAGTTTTTAACCTTTGGGCAATTATGTATCATAGGCTGTGTTCCCAGGTTTCTGCTGTCAGTCAGATTCCCAGACAGAAGTCAAATGTGTACATATGGGGTGGGGGGTGGGGGTGTTGATTGGGATGGGTTCTGGTGGGGCAGTTCCCGATCTCCTATTCATCCACATCTTGTCCCCATCTACCAAGGTTCCATCTCTCTCTTTGTCTGAATCCTACTGTATTTGAAAAGGTCAAATAAAATTACTTGAAAGTGTTTTGAAAGTGGCAAACTATACAGGCAAATATATGTGCTGTTAGTAGTAAATTAATGGACACTTGAAGAAATATAACCTTGCATTGCAGCAGTTTCCAGTTTACGTTCTACCGAAAGTGGAGTATCAAGCTTGCTACGGAGCTGAAGCTCTGACTGAAAGCGAGATCTGTCGCTTGTGGACTGAGAGTTTACTGCATTCCAACTGCTCGTTCTATGTCGGTAAGTTGTATGAGAGGCTTTGTTCTCCTTCATTCTCTTGTAAACGCATACTGTGTAATGGGCATGCATGTTTTTGGCCCAAACTTTCAGGACAAAAATCTTTCGTTTTAATATTTTAATTCAGTTATTTATTTATTTATATTTAGAAACAAAACCAGTCATCATATTCCAGGGTGTTATTTTGCATACAGATATCATTATTACTTTCTAGAGTTATACTTTTAATGCATAAGCATAAATGAAAGAAGTAAAAACATTTTAGAGATATGGAGTTAGTACTACCCATGTACAATGTGCATCCTTATTTTCCCCAAAAAAATTTGGACAAAAAAGTGCACATTATACACAGCAAAATACAGTACTTTTTTAATATCATATTTTATTGATTATGCTGTTACAGTTTGTCCTAATTTTTCCCCCTTTGTACCCCTCCACCCAGCACCCCCTACTCCTTTGGGCAATCCCCACACATTTGTTCGTGTCCATGGGTCACGTGTATATGTTCTTTGTCTACTCTCTTTCCTATACTGTACTTTACACCCCCATGGCTATTCTGTAACTACCTATTTGTACTTCTTAATCCTTCCTCATACTTGTCAGACTTCCATTCAACTCGATTTCTGACAGTTCTGAGTGATAGTTGTTCTGTAGTTTACGTGTAATTTTGATGTGGTCGTGTGAGGAGGTGAGCTGTGTGTACCTACACCTCCGTCTTGCCTGGAAATCAATACATGCTTCTTAATTCAGTTATAAATGTCATTACTTTTTGTTTTCAGTTTTGTGATTGTGTTAGCGTTCCTTTCTATTAAAACACCATTCCTACCCCAGAGTTAAATGGTCGTGTGGGACTATTGACATCCAGTGTTTTGATTTACCTCTTATTCCCTATCTGTTTAGTTATATGTGAGTGTCAACAATATTATTTTATTTTTCAAATATATTCTTTAACAGTGTAATTAACTAGAAAATACATGTTTTCTAATGAGCTTCTTTAAAAGTACTTTTTAATTGCTTTAAGCATATATTTTGAAGTGTTTTTAAAATTATAATGATGTTTTCAAAATCTCAAATATTGATGACTTTTTTTGCTTGTTTTTGCATTGTTGTCTTTGGGGGATATGTAGTTAGGCAGGGATCTAATTCGTGTTAGCTGGGTTCACGTGCTGTTGACATACTTCGCACGGAGAATAAGTAATCATTATTGATATTGTTCCCTCCCAGTGGAATGTGGCTCATGCCACAAATTGCAGATCAATCCCAGCCATCTCAAGTTCTCCTCCATGGAGCCCTTTCGTCCTGGGATCTCTCAGTGCATCGTCTTTTTTTACTGCTCTTATGACTTGTTGCTTTCCGCTTCATTGTTACATTTCACACCTTTCCTGTCTTCCCATTAAACAATGAGCAGTTTAAGAATCTGATGAAACTTTATATTCTCATAGTGCTTAATAGAAACCCTGGTACATAATCAATGTTATGAGTGTGTTTTTCCTGCTTATTCAAAAAAAGGTTACATACTGGAAATTTTTTTCCGTATTTCAGTTAACCAATATTTTGTCTTCATATTCTATGAAAGTATTAATAAGATTCATCTTCTCTGCTTAACCCAAAAAGGAAGTGGCTAAATGCACTGCTTGGTGGTACTCTGGCCCCCTTCAGCCTTCATAACAGCAGCAGAAGTTCATTGCTGCAGTTTTCGACCAGTGGCCACACTTGCAGTGTTCTCCAAAAGACCTCTTGCTATGGAACATACCAGCAGTGTACCACATACCAAGTAGTTGCCACCCACATCCACTTTAGGAAAGGACCAAAGGAAAACTTATCATTGAAATCCTTTTTAATTTAAAGTACTGACAGAGAATAGATATCCACGACTAAAACATTTAAGGATTTTTTTAAACAGTACCAGTTGTAATGTAATGGCATAGATGGACAGTTCACTCAAAGGAATTCAGCTTTATGTGTCACCAGAGTGTCAGGAGGGCCACTGTCCTTTCTAGTACATTATGTGGTACTGCCTCATCTGTAAATTAGGAATTACAATAGTTTTTACTTAATTTAACTTTTTTATTTTTCAGTCACAGTTTACATTCAGTGTTATTCTGTACTAGTTTTAGATGTACAGCAAAGTGATTAGAAAATCATGTACTTTACAGGGTGGTACCCCTGCTGCTTCAGGTGCCCACTTGACCGCATGCACAGTTATCGTGATATTATTGGCTGTACTCCCTGTGCTGTACTCCCTGTACAGCTCTGTGACTGTTCTGTAACTACCGATTCGTGCTGTTTCATGCCTTCACCGTTGTCACCCGGCCCCCAAACCCTCCCCCTTCTGACAGCTGTCAGTCTGTTCTCTATGTCTGTGAGTCTGTTTCTACTTTGTGTATTTTGTTCCTTAGGTTCCACATAGAAGTAAAATCACGTTGTTGTCTTTCTCTGTCTGACTTACTTCACTTAGCATAAAGTACCCTCCAAGTCCATTTGTGCTATCACAAAAGGTAACATTTCATTCTTTCTTTACGGCCTAGTAAGAGTCAGTTGTATATGTGCACCACAGCTTTTTTACACACTCATCTGTTGATGGGCACTCGGGTTGCGTCCATATGTTGGCTGTTGTAAATAATGTCACAATGAACATAGGGATGCTTATATTCTTTCAAATTACTGTTTCAGGTTTCTTCGGATATATTCCCAGAAGTGGAATCTCTGAGCCATAAAGCAGTTTCATTTATAATTTTTAGAGGAACCTTCACACTCTTTTCCACCGTGGCCGCACCAGTCCGTGTCCCCCCAGCAGTGCACCAGGGTTCCTCTGTCCCATGTCCTCTCCAGCACTTGTTGTTTGTTCATTTGCTGACGATGGCCTTTCTGGGAGATGTGGAGTGGCGTCTCATTGTGGTTTTGATTTGCATCTCTCTGGTGATGAGTGACATTGAGCATCTTTTCATCTCTCTGCTGGCCATCTGTATGTCTCCCCTGGAGAAGTGTTTACTCAGGTCTTCTGCCGCTTTTTAAATGGGTTGTTCTTTTTTCTGATGTTAAATCATCTGAGTTCTTTTAAATTTTGTATATTAACCCCTTATGGGATGTATCATTGGCAAATGTGTGTTCTCCCATTCAGTTGTCTTTTTGTTTTGATGGTTTCCTTTGCTGGGCAAAACTTCTTTTTAGTTTGGTGTAATAACATTTGTTAATTTTTCTTTTGTTTTCCTTGCCCGAGGAGAAATACCAGAAAAAAATATCACTACAAGAAATATGGGAGATTTTACTGCCTATGTTTTCTTCTAGGAGTTTTATAGTTTCGAGTCTTACATTGAAGTCTTTGATCCATTTTGTGTTTTTGTACATGGTGTAAGAAGGTGGTCTATTTTCATTTTTTTGGCATGAATCTGTCCAATTTTCCCAACACCATTTAGTCAATAGTCTTTATCCCACTGCATGTTGTTGCCTCCTTTGTCAAATATTAATTGACCATACAGATGTGGGTTCATTTCTGGGCTCTCTGTTCTGTTCCTTTGACCCATATGTGTGTTTTTGCCAATACCATGCTCTTTTGATTACTGTAGCACTGTAGTATAGCTTGTTATCAGTTGTGTGGTACCTCCAACATTGTTCTTTGTTCTCAAGATTGCTGAAGCTATCTGGGATCTTTGTGATCCCATATAAATTTTAGGATGATTTGTTCGACAATAGTTCTGTGAAAAATGCATTTGGTATTTTAATAGGGATTGCATTGAATCTATAGATAGCTTTGGGTAGCATGGACATTTTAATGATATTAATTCTTCCTATTCATAAACATGGTGTACTTTTACTTATTTGTATCTTCGTCAGTTTCTTTCTTCAGTAGCTTAAAATTTTCCACTGGTCTTTTACCTCCTTGGTTAAATTTATTCCTAGGTGCCTTTGTTGTTGTTGTCGCAACTGTAAATGAGATTGTTTCTTATTTCTCTTTCTGATAATTCATTGGTATATAAAAATACAATTGATTTCTGAATAATAATTTTGTATCGTAATTTACTGATTCATTTATCACTTCTAGTAGTCTTTTGGTGAAATTGTTAGGGTTCTTCTCTATTTACAGTGTCATGTCATCTGCAAATAATGAAGTTTAAAGGGTTTTTTTTAATGTACAGTTTAACATATAAAACTGCCATCATCTGTATGGCGTGCTTCATCTAAAGTATTCTTAAAAGTTCTAAGCAATCACTGCCCTGTGTGCTGTTTATCCTCAACATCTTCCCCACTTGAAGCCATTCATTTTACTGTAATGGGACGGTGTATCTGGCTTCTTTGACAACTGTTTGGTGAGCAGCTTGCATTGTATTGATGTGTGGCTGGTTTTCTCTGGGGGGTTTTGTGTGTGGGTAAATATGTTTTGAACTGCTATTTTTTAAAAAGATTGTATTTATTTATCTTTAGAGAGAGGGGAAGGGAGGGAGACAGAGAGGGAGAGAACCATCAATGTGTGAGAGGTACATCGATCAGTTGCCTCTCACATGCCCTGGCTGGGGACCTGGCCTGCAACCCAGGCCTGTGCCCTGACTGGGAATCCAACTGGCGACCTTTCGGTTCCCAGGCCAGCACTCAATCCACTGAGCCACACCAGCCAAGGCTGAAATGCTATCTTTAAAGCAAGCATCTGTGGGTTTTGAGTTTTTTTAAATGTTACTCTTTTAATTTAAGAAAAATGTTGCAACAGGGAGGGAGTGTAGGAGACAGGGTAGGCCCTCATAACAGTATGGAATTCTCTGTGTAGTTATTTTTTAACTGACCATATTTGATGTACGCTTTAATACATACTTTTAATTAAGATTTCTTAAAAAGGTATGAACTGTTAGTCTCTTCAAAGTCATATTTAGTAAATGTCTAAAAAGATTTTATTATACTTAATGTTCCCTTTCTACAGTTATTAAACCATTAAAAAATCTTTATTAGAAATGTCATTCTATGATGGGTGTTAGAAATGCAGAGGTGAAACTGAAACTTAGCATAGCAAATGACAAGTAGTATGGGGAAAATGAATTTGTTGTCTTAGAAGAAAAGCTTCTGGTAGAAATGTCTCTAATTCTTTTTATGAGCATGAAGCAAATGAAATGAAAGAGGGCTAGGTACAGAAATGAGGTAGTAAATTATGTGCATTTTTTGTTGTCCTAACGATTGGCATTGGCTTTCCAGGTAATGTGTTTTGATAACTAAATATTGAAAGTTAAAATGTAAAAAAAACACGGTATTATTTTCAGCATTCATGAGAATTACACTCATAAAAAGCAAATTGATATCTTTAACCGTGGTACGGTGACGTGGTTTCTGTGCTGATCTGTTTAACTCGGGACTCTCCTCTCTCTCTTCCTTGGGACATTTCAGGGTCTCCGCGTCGTGTCTCAGCCTGTTTTGCTGCGGAACCTACACATTACTTTTTAAAGTAGAAGCGTCGTCTTGAGAATTTGCCATTTTGGTTTTTGGAATTCCACAATTATGTCATATTTGTAAGAAAGTAAAACTTTGAGCAGACTGTTTTGATTTTATTTTTAACCACAAGAAATCTTGTGGTCTGCTTTAATTAAAAATAAGCCAGATATTTTCAGCTTTATTGGGTTATAATTGACAAATAAAGTAGTAAGACATTTGAACTATACTTTGCGGTAAATTCATATATGTATACATTGTGAAAGGATTTCTCCCATATTAATTAACATACCACCTCACATATTTGTATTTTTTTTTTTTTTGATGAGAACATTTAAGTTCTGCTGTGCCAAATTTTAGATATATAATACTGTGTTATTGTCTGTAATGACTGTTTATACGTTACATCCCCAGACCTCATTTTCCTTGTAGGTGAAAGTTGTGCCGTTTTACCAGCCTACAACTATTTTCCTCATCCCCCTGTCCCTGAGAGTCACTTTTCTACTCTCTGTTTCTATGAGATTTTTTTTTAAATTTAGATTTCCTGTGTAAGTGATATCATGCAGTATTTATCTTAGTCTGACTCATTTCACTTAACATAATGCCCTTGGAGTGTATCTCTTTGGTCATAAATAGCAGAATGTCCTTCTTTGTCGTGGCTGAATGATATTCCATTGTATGTACATACCACATCTTTATCCGCTCATCTGTTGAGGGACACTAGGTTGTTTTCATATATTGGCTATTGTGAATGAGCTGGCCTTTGCAGTCTAATTTTCACCTTGACCGAGTATGTCTTAGGGATGTACAGAACATGCCCAAGTCAAACTTGACTTCATGTGTTTGCTTTGATAATAGGTACATATTTCTCTAAAGATTTAATCTCCATAAAATTTCAACTTTCACAGCAATTAGAAACACCAGTATTTTAAGTTGTTACTCTTAAATTGGGGGCTTAGAGGTGTGTGGATGCGTAAGCTTTTCTACATTCAGCACGTTTTTTAGAATTAACACATCTTTTATAATCTGACTTTTTATGTCATTTTAAAAGCAGCTTTACTTAATAAACTTAAAACTTCTCTTTTGGAATGTGAAGTTCATTTACAGCTATTGTAGTTTTATAAAAACGTCTTTAAAGAGACTAGACAACTTGTTTTTTGGTTTTATTTTGTTTTTTAATTACTGCAATTGTTTTCAAGTTTGATATTTTACTTTAGGTCATATCGATGCATTTACTTCAAAGCTTTTCCTGCTAGAAGAAATTACCTCAGAGGAATTAAAAGAGAAAGTTTCAGCACTCAAGTAAGGTTTATTTTGTGTCCTCACACAAGCCACTACTTGATGATTTTGAAGAAAGCTCAGGAAATGGCAAAACTTAAATATATATTAGATTTAATCAAATTAGGGATAAGTTTTGGTGTTCTGTGTTTACACTATCTCACCTATTTTTGTGGCTGTGATGGAAGGCATTTCTCCTCCTGGAGAGCTGTAGTTGTTAGAGAGGAACGGGTCTTTTGTTGTTTAATTTTACATGAGTGTCTTCTGTTTTATAGGATTTCGAGTTTATTTAATATCCTCCAACACATTCTAAAGAAATTAAGTAGGTAAGTAATTTTTTGGATAGTTTCATTGACATTTTTTATTTTCTTTGATGAAAATTCATAGAAACTTTGAATATATACTGTTAGGAGTAGATAGAATATAACCTAGAATTGTAAGGTGTATTTTTCTGTGTCAAAGTTGAAATTATGAAAACCAACTAAAAAAATCATCATTTACGCTTTACTGTGAGGTGTATCATATTGGTTTCCTCTGGCCACTGTGACAAATCACCACAGACTTCGTGGTTTCCAACAACACAGACTCACTCTCTTACAGTTCTGCAGGCCAGAAATCTGAAACGATGCACTGGACTAAGCTCACGTCAGCAGGGCTTCCTTTGGAGCCTCTGAGGAGACAGTCATTTCCTTGCCTTCATTTCCAGCGTCTAGTGGCTACCTGTGTCTGTTGATGTGTGCCCCCTTCTTCCATTATCAAAGTGCACCACTCCCATTCCTGCTTCTGTGTCACATTGCATCCATACTCGTTTGCAAAGCCATTAAAAGTGACATCAACAGTTCTGGAAATTAGGATGCGGACATCCTGGGTGACCACTGTGTCCACTGTAGCTATATTGTTCACATTTTCAGGGTAAGGAAGCAACATAGAGCTAGAGATCAAAAGTCATTAGGTCCACGGCAAATCTTAGAATAAGGATTCTCCACCTCATCATTTATCAAACAAATACATGAACTTGTTATATGAACTGTTTTGTTTCTTCTGTTGTGCCCTTACCAAAACATAAACTAAAAACAATTAAAGAGTCTGGTCAGAAATCTCAAAATTTTAATTCTCCTATTTATTATGCAACTGAATTTAAATTTTTATATTTATAAAATGGTGGTGTTGAATTCAGTAATTTCCTAGGTACTTTTCAGTTCTGAGATTCTGTGATTCTGTGGCAGGATTTCTATTTTATAGATTCTGTTGCTCATGTAAAACACAATGCTTATACATGAGCTTTTCCAAATGCTTTTTGAAACGTTATTATCACTATCTTAGTTTGGGTGTTAGTTTTCTACTGCAGCTACAACAAACGACCACAAAAGTGGTGTTGCAGAACAACAAAAATTTATTATCTTGCAGTTCTGTAAGTCAGAAGTCTAACAATTCTCCCTGGGCTAGCATCAAGGTATCAGCAGGGCAGCCTTATTTTCTGTAAGGCTCTAAGTATGGTCCATTTCCTTGACTTTTGTATATTTTAGAGGCCACATGCTTTCCTTGGCTCATGCCTCTCTTCCTCCATCTTCAAAGTTTCAAAGGCACATCCCGGCCAGGTGGGCCGGCTGGTTGGACCGTCATCCTGTACAGCAAAAGCTTGCAGGTTCCATCCACGGTCAGGACAGATCCCTAAGCTGGGGTTTTATACCCGGTCAGGGGGCGTACAAGACACAACTGACCATGTTTTCTGTCTCCCTCTCTGTCTCTCTCCCCCACCCCCTTCCTCTCTCTCTAAAATCAGTAAATATATCCTCAGGTAAGGATTAAAATTTTTTTTAATTCGTTTTAAACAGTTTTAAAGGCGACTTGAGTCTTCCTCATATCACATCATCTTTGACCTCTTCCACAGTCCCATCTCCCTCTGAGTCTCCCCTGCCTCCCTTTGCTACATGTAAGGACTCTTACGATTACAGTGAGCCCATGAAGATAATCCAGGAAAACCTTCCTATTTTAAAGCCAGGTGTTTAGGAACCTGAATTCCATTTCAATTCCCCTTTGTCATGTGATGGAACATGCACAGATTCTGGGCTTTAGGACAGAGGCGCTCTCGGGAGGCCATTCGTTCGCCATGCACACTGCACTTGGTGGCCCTTGTAAGATGTTCTTTTTGGCGCGTCTGTCTCATTCTTCTTGAGTTCTCTGTTAACCAAAGCCATCTTTATTTTGGGGAAAGTTAGTTAAGCTAGATGGTTTTTATTGATGAAAGTTCAATTTTTAGAATGTTATTTATTCCTACGACCAAATCAACTATTTATTTCCTTATATGGAAATATGAAAGTGATTGTTTGGGAAAGAAATTCTCCAGAGGGTAAGTATAATTTTTCTGTACCTCCTTTGTCTACACCTGTTACTTCTCTACTTGAAAAATTAATGAGAAAACACAGGCCGGTGTGGCTCGGTTGGTTGGAGTGTTGTGTTGTAACCAAAAGGTTGTGGGTTCAATTCCCAGTCAGGGCACAAACCTGGGTTGCAGGTCTGATCCCCCTCCAGGGCGCATATGATCCCTGGTCCAGGCATGTTCAGTCTTGGGTCTGGATGCATCCAAGAGGCAGCCAATTGGTGCTTCTCTCTCTCATTGATGTTTCTCTCCCTTCCTTTCTCTCTAAAAAGCAATGAAAAAATGTGTTTGGGTGAGGATAAAAAAACAGTTCATGAAAATGTAACTTACCAGGTTTGCAGGCAGATCCATATAACTAAAGCATGATTAATTCTTATTTTTAATGATATATTGTGGGAAAGAACTGATGTTCTCCTTAGCTAGGAGTATAAAATCTTAAGAAAGTACAGTATATTAACCATATTCTTTTAGCTCTTTATGTTGATACACTTAATTCCTTAAAAGTTTTCTAAGGAAAATGTATATTTGATATTTGACAGAACTGATTATTGATTATGACAGAGAGGATCATGATTAAGGGTATGGCCTGTGGAGTTTGTCTGATTTTATATCCAAGCCTTGCACTCAGGTCTTTGGGCATATTGCTTATCATCTCTAATTTCTGTTTATCTCTGATATGGGCTTAATAATTAATATTATGCACCAAAGGTGTATTGTGGAGATTTAATAATAAAATGGGTATAAGCAGTACAGTAGTTAGCTCATGATAAACATTCAATACCTGTCAGCTGTTACCTCGTTATATTGTGATCCATTGACTGTTCCTGCTATTTTTAAAGTACTCAATGTAGTGAATGTGTCACATGCACTTTTGTATGTCTATTCACCTATGACTAGATACAAAGTAGATGCAGTGTTTGTTGAATGAATTGAAACGTTCTGTATAAGAATGACATGAATGTACTTCAGGAAATGCTTTTCAGTATAAGTGTATGTTGTCCATTATTAATTAGGCAGACTATTTGTTTCCCATCAAATTATTGAAAACTTACAAATTGGCTGATATGACAGTAAAAAGAAAATAATCATATTTCCTGAACTTTGGAATAAGAATTAAAATTAGTTGTCTAAAAGACATGAAAATAGTTTAAAAGACTTCTTAAATCTTATTTGGTCATAAAATTACTTTTAGAGGTGATATCCCATTTCCATATTGTTTTTGACTTTACTCATAGTCCATGATTAAGAAAATGCTGTTGAAATTGACACACTGAGTTGAGTTTCATTGTGTGGATTTAGCTTGCAGGAGGGTTCATACCTGTTGTCTCATGCAGCAGAAGATTCTTCACTCCTGATCTACAAGACCTCTGATGGAAAAGTCACTAGGACAACATACAATTTACATAAGACACATTGCAGCCTCCCTGGAGTCCCTTCCAGTCTCTCGGTCCCCTGGGTTCCAGTAGATCCCAATCTGTTATTACCGTATCATGTCCATCATGGAAGAATACCTTGTACTTTTCCACCTAAGTCAGTAGGTCTCACAGCACAACAAAAGGTAAGATTTTTTTTAATGAAATGTTCCATTGTGTTGTTTATTATTAATCTATTTCACTGGCTATATACTATTTCAGCCTAATGTCCACATTGGCTGTATTAATCATGACATCATTGTAAGAACTATATCCATAGAAAGGATAAAGCCGTGTGCTCCCCTGAGTTTAGTTGCTATGTGAGTGAAACTTTCTATTTTTTGTGAGCTTTGTGAGTCAAACTAAAGACAATTCTATGAGCTTGCCCAGTGGGGGCATGAGTGAAGCACCCACGTAGTTAAATCCTTTGTTCCTATGAAAAGCAAAGTTATGTTTTTGGTAATTTTTTTATGACAATGCTCTATTTCATTAAATATTTGAGGCAATTTACAGAAGAATACATACAATAAAATTATGACACAATTAAAAATTGATAAGTAGGATGTAGGAAAATATAAAAACCAGTGTTAGTGATTAGGGAATACAGTGCTTATTAAGAGCACAATAAAATGTTAAAGACTACATTGTGTTTTGCTAAGTATTCTATAACTCAGTGTTTCTCCAGTTATAATAAACGTCACTGTCTTCATAGAACCCTCCCCAGAAGTGCCAGCTGGATGTTTTCCCTGTCGGAAACTTCCTGTGAGGACATGACTAAGAGGCACCCCTCACCATGTCACTCATTCTTTATATCACGGAAGAAATTCCAAATGGGGTTCAGCTGTAGTAAAAGTGTGGTTCTCTCCAAATCTGAGTCTGAATGTTCCGGAAACAAAAACCAATGTATTTTCCTTCCCTGCTGCCAAAAATCTTTAAGTCAAAACTGTTGTCTGAGCTCGCTGGTCTTCCCAACATGCGCGCCCCAGCACACAGCACTTGCAGGCTCCGTGGCGTTTCTCTGTTCTCTTTTCCTTCCACTTGGAGCAGGCTTTGTTTCTCAAGTCCTGGGAGAAACAGCCCGGATGCCAGTGCTGAAGTCTTTTAAGTAATTTAGTGAATGAGGTTTTTTTTATGTTTTTCAGTTTTTTAATGTTACTGTTTGGGAGAATCCTTTTAGAAATGAGAACTCCTTGCACATTCTTAGTTAACTTTGTCTAAGAAATAATATAAATGTTATTAACTAGTTGCTATAAATGAAAGAATGGAGAAAGCTGTTAGCATTTTAAACAATTTTATCTAAAGTTTTGGTTGCCTATTTCCAGTTTACATTCAATATAAGTTGTGGTTTTTATTATCTCCTAAGGTACAATTTTCTTAACCTAAAAATAATCACTGAAAACTATTTTTAAAGGATTTGTGTTTGTTTTAGAATAATGAGTTACTTTTAATTTAGAAACTCTGATTATAGTTTCTTACCTATAATGTAATTCTCTGTGGGGTGGCTTGCTCCTTTTTAGTGAGAGTCAGGAGTTTAATACCGTGACACAGCTCTTTATATTCAGGGCTTGGCCACGTAAATACAAAGTTAAACAATTGAGTTAGGAGTATACTACTGAGCACTTCGTTCATTTGCATTTTTTAAGATACTTCATGGGTTCAGGGACAAACACTTAGGTTACTCAGGGCCTAGTTGTTATACAGCCTAGCACTGGGTGCAGTAGAAATTAGATAACTAATCCTTGGTTTGATGTTTTCTCCAAGCCCATGGAAAGTTGTTGGTGATCTCTGACATACTGCCCTACAATCTAGCCCTGCATTTGGTGGGAATTACCCCACCTTCCTCCCTATTTCCTCCTAGTTAGGTGATAGGAATGAGACTTTATAGTCCAACCAAGATAAGCAGCGATAGGGATTCTAGCCTCAGAGCAATAGGAGAAGACCAAAGCCTCAGGAAGCTTGGGAAAGGAAGACACTATGTGAAACAGAAATCATCTATATATTTCATGGTATAAAAACCCATGTAACAAATGTTTCTGCCTCTAATGTGACCCCTTGGTTTCTAGTCCGCTGGAATTGGTGTCTCATCTTTGTGTAGTGCCTTGGGCATCAACACCCTGAGAGTACCCCAGCAGAGCCTGCCTCTGCCTCCTGCCTAGAACAATCCCATCTGCTTTCCATGCTGCTCCTGTCTTCTACTTCCAGTCCTTTTGCAGCGGCTCTGTGCCTGTCCCTTTTCTCCTTCAGCACTTTTGTAATAAACATTCATTACACACCGTCTTACAGTGGACATTTCAAAATGCTTGCTTTCCTCAGTGATAGAGTAGATACAGTTAGTGTGGTTGGTATACTGTTATAGTGAATACTAGCTGCATGGGGAGTGGCCTAGATCATCTAAAAACCACAGCACTTTTCTAATCAGCACGTTACAAAAGTTGATCACATTCAGACAGACTGGCAAACTCAAATCCCAGCTCAAGTCTGTCCTTTCTACTCATCTAATGGTAAACCCAAACATGCCCCTAAAGGGACAAGGTATTATGTGAGAGAAGCTGGGGTCTGATTCATCCTCAGTGAGCCAGTATTCCTTTACAGCAGTGCTAGTAGTTTGTCTGTTATATTAGGAGTATGAGGGGGAGTGCTTGGAGTTACAGTAACACCCATCAGTCCAAGGTCTAGAATTCACTGGGCAAGATGTGAAGGGTGCAGGGTGGCTAGGGAAAGTAGAGGCAGATATGGTCAGCTTCCGGGGAAGTGGTGTCAGGCTATAAAGTTTTGGTCCTTCTCTGTGAGGCCTGGCTTTCTCCATTAACCCATTTAAAAACCTTAGGCTCTCTCAGTGGCCAAGATAATGACAACATTTCCAGACCTCATCTTCAGCATGGCTGTAATTAGCAAGGGATTGTACCTCAAGAATATACCTTCTCTCTCCCTACACAGTGTGAGCTAGGAAGTGAGGATGAGTAGCAACTTTCACAGAAGAGCAGCAGACATTAAGGTAGAACCAGCACCTCGGCTGTTTCTTCCCCCATTTCCCATCTTTCTCTTTCATCCTCCGTAGTCTCCTTCCAAATTGTTTTCTCTTTCCCTCCCTCCTTCCCTCCCTCCCTTCCTTCCTTCCTCCCTCCCTTCCTTCCTCCCTTCCTCCCTTCCTTCCTCCCTTTCTCCCTTTCTTCCTTCCTTCTTTCCTTCCTTCCTTCCTTGCTTCCTTCCTTCCTTCCTTCCTTCCTTCTCTCTCAGCTCTTCAGTTTTTCTTTTCTTACTTGGGCTCTTTTCTCTTTTACCTGTCTTCCACATTTATTCTTTTCCCCTCCTTCTCTCTGTGCTCTTCTGTTTATCTTCCTCCTTTTCCACTTTGTAATGTCTCCCTCCTCTTCACCAGCTCTGACCTTCATGAAGTTCCTTTCCCTCCCCTCATAGTTCTCATTTCTTCCTCTCTCCTGCCCTTCAGCTTTGTTACTGCAGGCACATCGCTAAAAAGGCCTGTGATCCCTCATTTTCTAATTTAACATTTCACCCTCTTCCAAATTTAACACAGAGTGGTTTCCCCTCAGCTTCTCTTCATCTACTTTCACCTGTCCCCTTTCCTGATTGTTACTTGAAAATTTAGTACTTTAAAACTGTGTTAAATTAAAGCTTATTTAGAAGCAGCCAGGTGGCTAGGGATTAAAAATATATAAAGGACCATTTACAAAGAAAGTAATGCATGTGGTAATAATACAGAGCTGACTGTATATAAATACGTTGTAAACATGTTAAACTATTTTCTCTTCTTTGCTTCGTCTCTTAGGTTAGTGGAACAAGAATGCCTACACACAGCCGCAGGAATCCAGTTTCCATGGAAACCAAAAGCCTGCCTGCTCAGCAAGTTGAAAACGAAGGAGTGGCTCCAAATAGAAGAAAAATAACTTAAGGACTCTACCCTGGGAATGCAGGAGAGACAGTCGTAACAATGTTCAGTTTAGAAAGGTTTGAGGCAAACATGCCTGAAAGATCAGTAGACAAGGCGAGCATTTTTTAGTGTCCTCGAGGGTTCTTAGAGTGCCTTGAAAACATTTGTTGGCTATGTGAAGGGATGTTTCAGCTAAAATGGAATACTAACTATCCTCTTAACTTCTGATGTTTGAGGGAAATCTAGATATGTTTTAACATGATCCTGGCAGGGAAATGTGTAGAAAAGAAAATTATTTTTATAGTAGACCTTTTCCAAAAACTGTCAATAGGAAAATAATTCGCTGTTTTCCAAGAGCAATATGTATCGTGTGTTATGTTAATGACTTGAGTTATAGCACCAGCCCGTTGGGAGCGGTTCAAGCATTAAAGCCCACCGCTGTAAAGCTCGTCTGAGCACCACGTAAACCTTGTTTCTGACCCACTGTGACAGGGCTTTGTTGTTTGTTTGTTTGTTTGTATTCCTCACCCGAGGATACGTTTATTGATTTGAGAGAGAGAGGTAGGAAGAGAGAGAAACATCCATGTTTCCAACGGCTTCAGTCTGTTATGTCCTGTACATGCCCCCACCCAGGAGTGAACCCCAGCCTTTTGGTGCGCAACTCAATGCTCCAACCAACCGAGCCGCCCGGCCAGGGCTGCCAGTTTTGGTGGTGGTTCTGTTACAGTTGTCCCAGTTTTCCCCGGTTGTGATTGTTGCAGGTTAGTAAAGTTAATACCTTTAAAAACTTGGTGATATTCCACTGCAGAAACTAAAATTTAAAATAAAAAGCTTCCTGCCTCTGAAAAGTTAACAAACTACCAATTTTTTAAAAGATTTTATTTATTTATTTTTAGAGAGAGGGGAAGGGAGGGAGAAAGAAAGGGAGAGAAACGTCAGTATGTGAGAGATACATTGATGAATTGGCTGCCCCTCGCACGCCCCCAACTGGGGACCCAGCCCACAACCCAGGCATGTGCCCTGACTGGGAGTGGAACCGGCGACCCTTGGGTTTGAAGGCAAGCACTCAATCCACTGAGCCACAGCAGCTGGGGCCAAGTTAACAGTTTTTCGTTGGGTAGTCACTTGTTAAACAACAACAACAACTTTTATTGTGTCACAGGGTTGGTGACAAATGCCTCTGTCTCTTGGCACAAATTCCAGTTGAGTTACTAAAATACCCTGAAAGCAAAGAGACGATCATGTTGTCCAGAAAAATCTTATTATTTCAGCGGATAAGGCTAATGTGTGGTAAAACATAAGCTATTTTTTCCTCATCTATACTGATTAATTTAAATTTTTCAGGACCACATCAATGAATTTGGAGAAAGTCATGATCAGCTAATGTTAGTGTAGCTAATTTGGACTTAACGAAAGGACGGACTTATTTAATTTTTTGTAATCATGTTGTTTAATGTCCACTCAAGTTTTTGGAAATGTGTGCGTCATTTGTAAATCCAAGACAACATTAGCGTTGTTTTTGGAATTGTTATGTGTTTTATATTAATATAAGAAATTTACATTAATATAAGAAATCTAGAATTTTCTAGAGTTCTAGAAATCTTCTCCACTGTTAAAGGTTATAGTTGGGTATTTTTATCTCCAATTACCAAGTTTTGTTTAGTTTAGATTTTTTTCTTGGTCATTTATAAAATGTTTAATTAATGAGTAACTATTAGTAAAGTTGTTTTATGTATTTTAGTATATAACTTCCTCAAGTTCCCATTTCCTTTTTTAAACATTGAGCCTTCTTTAATGGACAACTTTTTTTTTGCTTTGTCTCCTACTCCCATATCTCAGAAATACTTTAGTTGTGAATCATTTGGCGGTGAACCTAGGGAGAGTCAGGGACTCCCTTGGAATTTGCTGCTTTTAAAAAGCTAGATAATGATTTCTTCAGGCTTCTGAACACCAGAAAGTCTTGGCTTTTGTTTTTTTTAATGCTACTTGTTACTTAGTAAGGTATGTGATCTTGCAAGTGATTATTTTGAAATTATTTTAGCCATACATTTGAGTAACTTCGATAATATGTAAGCTAGTCTTAGTTTTCCACTTGTGCTTAATTAAGCCTTTTATAAAACATATATTTGATCATGTCTTGTGTTCTTTTTCTTGATTTTTAGTTCTGAGAATGTATAAGTAACAAAGTGACATTGACAATATGAACGTTTTTTTCTTTAAAAAAAAAGAATGAAACAGACTCAGTGTTAGTGTTAGCAAGGGTGTGATGGACCTGACCCTCTTACACCTCTGTGGTGAGGGTGTAGTTTATGCAAACCTCTCGGAAAGCATTTAATTCAGTAGAAGTCTGGGTATATCTGTGTCTCTCACAATCTAAAGTAGGTCCCGATTCACAACATTTTCTTTTACTATATATCACAGAACCTATTTGTTTATTTGACTTACTGGCTTTCTTCTTGAGCAGACTGCGTGCTCTAAAAGAGCAGGCCGTATTTGTCTGGTTCACCGTTATGTCCTACACGCCTAACACAAGGGTCTGTCACCGAGTTACTTAGTGGATGGAAGTTGGACAGATGAATAAATGAACAAGTAGACACCAGGATAGATTCTTTTTCTCCCGGAAGCTCGCATTCTAGTGGAGGACACGGTGCTGATCTATGTAAATAAGTGTTCCGGTAAAGTAGTATAAGGAAGCCGTTTGACCTTTCTTATTAGAAAGTTACGGCAGATTTTTCTAATACGAAGGTTGCGCTGAGTCTTTTAAAAATGAAGAGTTAGAAGGGAAGAATAAAAGATCTTCCATACAGAAAGAAGGCAGCATATATAAAGGTTAAAGGTGGCCAGGTTGTAGGCTGTGGACATGGGAGATAAGAGACAAGGACACAGGACAGGGACAAACATGCCATCCTGTGACATTTGAGCTTTGTTCTGTGCAAGATGAGAGCAAGTAGTGAATTTGAATAGAAGTAAATAACAGGACGAGATTTGTGCCTGAAAAAGCTCTTGCTGCCATTCGTCCAAAGAATGGAATGAAGCTGGGAAAGACTACAGGGAAGGGAGTTGGGAAGCTGTGTGCTAGTAATTGAACAAACGGTGAGGGCCCTGAATGGACACTGTAAGTGTAGGGATGGGCTCAGTGATAACAGAAAAAAAATGATAGGTCAGTGAGACGGTTGGTCGGGAGAGTCAGGTATGGCCTGATGATTCTCATTTGGAGTGCTGGGTGAATGATGGTTTAAACATTGAGAAGGTAAGAGAAGGAGTGTAGAATGGGAAGAAATTCAATTAATCATTTCCTTTCATCACTTCTATTCCTTGAATTTGGAGTTCAAATACTCTGTCATGTATTGCTGCCTAGTATATTCCCCCAAAACTCAGCTAGTTAAAACAAACATATATTATCTCAGAGTTGGTGTGTATCTGGAGTCCGGATGCAGCTTAGCTGGGTACCCGTCACAGTTTCAAATAAGGTTGCAGTCAAGCGGTTGGCTGAGGCTGCAGTCATTTGAAGGGTTGACTGGGGCTGGAGCATCTGCTTCCAAGAAGGCTCACCCTTGGTAGTGGTGGGAGGTGTCGGTCTCCCTGGTTATTGACAGGAAGCCGCATCCTCACTACCTGAACTTCTCCACGGGTCTGCTTGGGTGGCTTGACATAGCGGCTGGCTTACCCCAGAGTGAGCAACAGGAAGCCACAGTAGCTTCCTAGTTTTGGAACTAAAACACTGTCTTCTGCCATAGTCTCCTTGTGAGAAATAACTTCGTTTCACCTGTTGAAGGGAGGGGTCTAGGAAGAATTTGGGAACATAATATTGAAGCCACCACAAATGCCATGAACATCTTAGGGATATAGAAGAACTAGGTTTGGGGTATAAATGAAAGAAAGGACACTTTTTAAAAAGTCCTACTACCAACATGTTAAATCTGAGATAGAGGCAGTTGATATCAAAGATAGTTGATAGTTTAAATTTTGAACTCAAGACACTGCATCAGTACAGATTTGGGAATTGGTGTATCTCTGATATTTGAAATCAGAAAAAGAACAACATGTAGCAGAAATGAGTGGAATGAAGAAAGGGCCATGAATGGAGGCCCAGGGAAAACCAGAACTTCAGTAAAAGGAGAGGTTTCATTAAAGTGGCCAGTATGGGAGTCAGATTTATAAAACTTACGAAATAAGTACAAAGTGAGGTGGAAACAATGGAATTCTTCATTGCCGATTGACCAGCAAAACTTGGAAAAGATTTCACTATTTGGATCTTCTTTTGCAATCACAAAGGGAATTGACCTATTTGTTCATTTCCAGTCGTACTTGGATTCTGGGTTTGGACACGGCCAACTTCTTAGCGATATAAGGAGGCGTGGGTGTAGGGTAGAGAGGAGAGAGAACACTTTTCCACTCTAATATTTTATTGTCAACATACTAAATCTGAAATCTCTGATGGACATTCAGATAAAGATATTAAGCTGCTTGTTGTGTGCTATAGACATAAGGTATTTTTTAAATCATATACCTTAGAATATTTAATATCAAGATTTGAGTTTCTCATTGAGATACTGAAATAAAGGGGATGCATTTAATTGCGACTTCCAGTCTTTCCACATTCCTTTGGCTGATGTCCAGACTTCTTATGAAGGTATGTGAGGGCAGGTACCCAGACATCGACCCAGGGTTTGGGTCTGGTCTGAGCAAAGCTTCCAGAAAGAGCTGAGGCTCAGGTGAATGTATCTAAGATGGGCCTCTCAATTGCCTCATCAAAAAGGAAGATTCAGCCAAGGGTTCAACTTGGCATATGTATTTGCTTTCAGTATTTGAGCTACTGTTAGTATCAAGCAAGGAGCTACAAAAGGATATTTTTAAATTTTTTTTATTGCTGTATGTGCGTGGTACAGCCTGGTGAATTCTCGGAGGAAATGGGGTGAGGGCTAGGTGTAAATTAAATGCTGATTTGAAAATCAGGAAACAAAGATTCTGTGGTTAGTGAGTTGACTTTCTCCTTCCCTTTTCTTGAGAATAAGCATTTCTTAGAGGGGAAAAAGGAAATATTTTCTATGCTTCCTATCCTGGGTTTTGCTTACCCCCCAGCCCTAAGAAAAACAGCACAGGAGGGTGTGTGCATGTTAATCCCAAGAGCTACAAGGCCACTTCGATGCAGGTTTCAGGTCTCTTCGAGCATTGCTTTAATGCAGCACCTGCTTCAGCCAGGCTTTGGCATCACGTGAACTAGCCATTCTTGTCCCTGAATGCATGCTTTTGCACATAGAGCTACATCTGGTTGGATTTATTTTCACCTATCAAAACTTTGCTTATCCTCTATGGAACTAATAATGCATTTTTGAGCATCTGTAGAGTGTAATACATTATACCAATCTCTTGGGATTTAAAGATAAATACCATTGGTTTCTGCCTTATGGGGATTTCCTAATCTAGTTGGGGAGATATATATACACAATTAGCTATAATACAGGGCAGAATATTGAAATGGCACAGTAGTGTATAGGAGTAAGAAAAAGATGCTTGCATAAAAGAAACTCGTAGAAATGATTTTTAAGCTGTGTTTGGAAAACAAGTAAAATATTAACAAAAAGGAATCCGAGCATTAGAGCATGAGGGGAAATCCCATGAAAAGTGCTGATTTTAGGAAATAGCAAGTGTGCTCATGTAATAAGTGTGGGAGCAAAGGACAACAAATGGGAGGTGAAGAGTTTAGAGCTTGATAGTGGAAGGTATTAACTGTTACTCCCAGGTCGTTTGATTTCATTCGGAAAGCAGTCAGGACACATGTCAGGCTTTTTGAGCAAGATGCCATCAATGTTAGGAAATTTACAATATTGAAGGACTATTTAGAAAGGAGAAAGTTCTTATAATAAGGAGATATTGACTATACAAATAGCGGGCAGACGGTAAAGATGTAAATTGGAAAGTCATTTAAAAGTTAGCAGCTATCAGAGTTAACCCTGCCCCCGAAATGAGTACCTACCTCATGTGACACTGAGTCTCAGCTAGGTAACAGACAGTAGGTGTTGGGAACACAAAGCTGAGTTGGAGGTATGGCGCTGGAATCAACGTGTGTGGAGGATTAGGAAGTGAGCAGGTTCAAAGGCAGCGGAGGGCTTTCAGCCTGAGTGCTGCCGCTGGCGAGTGAAAATGTCAGAGGGAGGATAGGGATGAGATAAAGGACAGCCAGCACTGCTCTGAGCCGAAGGTCAGCAGTACAATTAAGGTGATGTCCTACAGACCTACAGACGGAAACGGGGTCTGGGACTTGGTGCAGAAAAGATGATAGCAAGGTTGGGAGCCCATTCACCAGGAAATTGGGGCTAACATGTTTGGGACCAAGCTGGCCTTTTTTCCTATTCGTGCTGTCCCCCTCTGTTTGGGCCAAGGGGCTAGGAGTTTGGTTACATACCCAGTTAATTGAGCAAATAAATACATTGAGAATAATGGGAAAGGGGAAGGCAAGAATAAAGCCTGTGATGTTGGTTTGGAATTGGGCATATCAGAGTGAGCCCATGGTACTTAATATATACACAGAGAAAGATGCAGAAACATAGTTGTGTGTGTGTATAGCTGCACACATATTTTCTAATTCTGCTGATAGGATCTAGAAGCAATGATGTTCTAGTAGCAATAGGGCACCTGGCACCCAGACCGTTGTTCCTAAATCCGGTTCTTCACTAGAAGAAGTAAGGGCTCCTTGGAGAAATGACTAATTCTAAGACTGGGGCAGGGAGATTACATCATCTTGTAACAAACAAGAAAGGACTCAAAGAATAGCGGGTGAATGTCAGAAGAACATGGGAGCTAGCTTGAATGAAAATTTGATATCAAATACTGACAGTGGTAGATCGTAGTCCTTTGGGTAAAATGGTCATCCACAAGCCCACATTGATGTCAGTGAATAAATAGAGAATGAAGAGAGCATTCTCTCCTACAGTAGAATTCCAATCCATAAGTCTGGAGGGAATGACAGAATTAGAAAAATCACCAATTTGCAACCATTGTAATAATTATTTAGCTAAGACTCATCAAAGATTCTAAATGTAGTGGGTAAAAATTTGATGGCAAATAGGAACATTCACATAATCTTAACGAATCTCTCTACAAGATAGTTACTAATGTATTAAGTATAACATTAGTTTACTTAATGCTGAAGAGCCCTAGCAGAAACTGTCTCAACCAAGTGACGGAAGCTAATATTACCAGCGATGGGACAAATCAGCAATGTGTTCTGCTTGGGACGCACCCAGAAGAGCACAGCATGACTTTTGTGATGTGTCCCTGCCATGGGGCGTAAGCCTTGAGGAAATACCAGAGAATTTCACACTGAGGCATCAGTTAGCAACCTTCAAAACGTCAGGGTTACGAAAGACAGAAACCCGGCAGGAATGTTTCGCTTAAAGACTAACTGAATGTGACTCATGCTCCGGTCTGGACCCTAGCCCATCGAAGGGCATTATCGGGACAATTGGTCAAACTGGAATGGAGCTCGTGGATTATATGACAGTAAGGTATGGATATTAATTTCCTGATTTTGATGTGGTCACATCAAAGCTACCCTGTACTTAGGAGATAAACACTGAGGTCTATATTAATAATGGGATATTATGTCTGCAAGTTACTCTGAAATTGGAGGCCTTAGGCAGTGAAATGTTAACAGGAAGTCTTGAAATGATGATACAGGAGCCACGTATACTATTTCTGTAACTTTCTTATAAATTTGAGATGATCTCAGAATAAACACTTTGTAGGAAGAGTATAATTCACAGTATCAGGTACTACAGGGAAGTAACAGAGGACAAAGGCTGGCGGGGAAAGACTTGGATTCAAAAATCAGATATAAAGACAGAAGCATTGAAATGAAATGAGGAAATCAGGGATTCCTGTTTTTAGAGTCCAGGGCATAAAAGTGTCCTCACGACTCAAACCTGTAAAAGCCTTTTCTCCTTTGAATTCCCGCATAATTAGTATAATAGCACAAATTCTGAGTCTCAGATGTTACCCTACATTATTCTCCTTAGAGGATTGTGTGTATAACCCTAAACAGATTGTACACTTCTCAAGGGCAATGGTTGTGTCTGTATACAGCTGTGTGTGTAACCCAAATCCAATTCCAGGGCTAGGTGGCCTCCAGATGCTCCATCAACATGTATTAAATTGTGCTGATTCCTCAGAGCCCGCCATATACCAGCACGTGGCTCCTCCTCAATCTGAGGCCTCACCGCTCACACGCACAGGTCTGTGGGCAGCTGTGAGCCCTGTACAAGAAAGTGAATTTTAAAAACATAATGTTTATTAAAGGCAACACCAGTCACCCCTCAAAAAGGAATAAAGCTCTATATTTTGGATACATTTTACAACACTGCCTAACTCATTTAACGTTATTCTCGTGTAAGTAACAAAAAATACAAATTTAGTTTAGGTTTAACAATTCAGAAGATAGCATATGTCAAAATCTCTTAAAAACATTCTACCTGGCAGCCAAAACTTTGTCTGAACAAGTCTGTGAGTCTTCCTAGAGCAGGAACAAAATAAAACTAAACAAAACAACCTATCGAAGGGAAACCCGTACCCAATCACCGGTGTTACACAGCTCTGCAGGTGATGCCTTCCAAAGTCAGGTAAATGCAGGCTATCCGCAGTTTAGCGAGCTGGTCTTTCAACAAACCTCTGCCGACTCAGGCTCCTAAGCTAACTGTAAGGTTTTTGCTTTAGCCTCTTAGATGAGAGTCCAGATAAGTGAGGAGGACATTGTGTCTGGGGACAGTCTTACTGACTAATCCTCCCTGAGACATTTAAATTGGCTCCTAAAGTTTTCAACTGAAAATGAGAAATGAGTCCAGAAAAAAAAAAATCAAGTGATTATAATCTCTTTAATTGAATGAGAAAGTTCACATGCTGCACAACTAAGGAATGGAATGCATTTTATGGCGTTTGTGTTTTATTTTTAACTAGTTGGTCCTGGGTCCCAACAATATGCAAAGAGCAGTTTTACTAATGGGAAAAATAAATAATGGAATACATTTTGCAAGTATAATGTCTGCCCTCTGCCCCACTCAGAGTGCTCCACACTTCAGTTCCCCAAGTGCCACCACGGGCAGCTGGAAGTAGTTTCTGTCCAATTCCAACACGCTGTCTCAGAATTGCACAATGAGTTCTTCTGAGTTCAGGAAGAGGGTGAAGAGAACCGAAATCACGGCGCGTTAGCTGGAAGGTCTCCGCTTGTGTGTGCACGTTGGGAGGCTAATAAAGTGGTAGGTCAGTCCCTAATTCAGTCTGGCTTTTTTTAATGCTACACTCCAGTGCCTGAAAACTTCTGCTCTTAAGGAGCAAGGACTGTGTAACTTAGTAAATGCCTAAGGCCAAAATGTCATTTTGCATACAAGGGAGTGCTGAGTTTGCTGTCAGCCAAGCCTTCTGCCTCCCTGGAGCCCATGCTAGAGTTAATTCATATCCAGCAGTTGGGGACGTCTTCAGAATGTTAAGACTGTCAGCTGCAACTTGAGCAGTATGAGAGGTTGGGTCTCAGAGGGAGCCAGCCCAGAGCTGGAACTTGTTGGAAGAGGCTTTGGGGAGGGGGAGGTTGGGGGCGAGCGCTGCGTAGGAGTCTGAACATCATTTGCAAAGGCCTGACCTCTCCCCTCTCTGAGCCGAGGTCTTTTCATCTGTACAATTCAGATATTTGTGCCTTCCCCGCATGTTCGCCAGGCTCTAGTGGCCTTCCAATAAATAGCGGATATCAAAGTTCTTTTTAAACTACAACTCTCTGTGTAAGTGGGAAGTATTGTCAGGTTAAATCAGTGGCAGATGTCATTTGAGCTAAAACTTGAAAGGAGTTTGCCAGACTGGAAGGAACATTTCAATCAGTGCCGCAGAGGTGCAGGCACGCACAGCACGTTGGCAAAGCAGGTCATCCAGGGCAGCTGAGAGCTGGCCAGGGTGCCTGTGGTGAAGGGACCCGAAGGACCCGAACAAAGTGTGCTGCGGAGAACCCAGTAAAAAGTCCTGGGTGCCTTATTAGAGACGGGGTTGTGGGAGATGGGGGGGCTTGTCTTGAGCTAGCAAGTAATCAGAAGTGTTTTCATGGAGGGGGGGCAATAGAGGCAGGCAGCACGGTTAAAAGTCTGGAATGGAAAACCTGGCTATAGTTTGTAGGGTAGATTTGGGGGCGGAATGGAAACGAGGGAAGTCTAAACGCAGGGAGATCAGTGGAGGCTATTTTCAACCTAAACAAAAACCCGTAGTGATCGGTTTTCCTTGACATTCTGTCATCTTTGTTCCTGCGTTATCAAATACACCTGCCACACTGGGGAGAATGTGGCCAAGACAATGAGATCTTAAGTCCACAGATATGGGACTCAATAGGGTGCTGAGTGCTGCAGGCCCTCACCAAGCTGGGTCAGATGCCGCTCCTCCCTCTACAGCCCAAAGCTAGATGGAAGAAGGATATCTTTGCAAAAGTTATTCTCTGGGGAATTGAACTCCAATTATATTATTTGGAAGTGGACCCTAAATCCATGGAGAAAAACGTTGATATCCTCCAAGAAAGTCACTTAGAAAAGGTGGTTAACTCTAAATGCTATTTTGACCTAGTTGGTCTCTCTCCTAACCTTTTAAAACTAGGACTCTGGAGTCTAGGAAAGAAAAAGGAAGTGAGCCAAGCCGCTGAGCTCAGAGGCCCGACCTGAAACCCAAGGTGCCCTCCGCTGAGGAGCTTGAGGGACAAAGTGAGTCATGCCATGAGCTCCTCCCAAAAATGTTTTAATGTCTGTGTGATATTTATGTTAGTGTTCAGATGTTTAAACTGCACACTACGGCCTTGAAAGAGAAAACGTGGCTTCCCCAGTTAAAACGCAATAGTAACATGGAGACCAGCGCTGCCAGCCCATGGGCCTCAGCCGTTCCTTTTCAGCTTGATGTCGTCAAAATGAACGCTTCATGGGTTTTTTTAACACTACAAGGCAGAAAATTTTATTATGTACATAATGTATTAACAGACAGATCTGTGAAAAGACGAACAAGCAATGGTCACGGTTCTGAGGATGATTTCAGTTTTCGAAGGAAGAACGACACCGGCAGGTGCAGGGAAGTGGTCAGCCTTTGTGAGGACTGGCTGGGAGAGGCCTCTGGGCTGAGTCTGCATCCACGGTCTCTGTGCCTCTTTTCCTCTTCAGCATCTGAGGTCAAGTCTAAGTTTGTTCCTGCTCTCTAGAATGCCCACAAGAATGCCACTGCTTCTGGCAAAGGAAAGGGGCTGACAGTTGTCAACTGGATCCATTTTGATGGTGACCTACAGGAGGCGGATGTCACTAAGTGGAAATCTCAAACAGCTTGGCCACGGGAGTATTGGTTTTTATGACGCATTTTGGCATGTACGTGCCTCAACCGTAGGTGTGTTATTGCTGCGGATTCCGTTTCAGTCCACTCTATTTGTGGGTATTCTCACCGAAACAAAGAATTACGTTTAAGTAGTGTCACATGATCTTGCATATGTAGTGTCTCGGGAAGTCTGAGAGTTTTATTGGAGTGCTAGCTCCCCACTCAGACGTCATATCAGAATGACCGAGTTCCCTAAAACTGGAAGCAGAGGCCACCAAGTCCATCAAACAGTGTAGTCAGGTGAGGGGCTGAGAGTGACTTCCTGCGTTTCCGACCCCATTTCCAATACACCTCCCTCCTCACAGCCTTTGGCCTCTTAGTCATGAGCCTTGGCTCAGAATGGCCTTTAGATGTTCTTCAAGATGCCTCTCAACTGACCAGGATTTGCCTTAGGCGCTTAGGGCAATACTTAAGTAGAGGAGTTCCAAAAATACTTTCACAATTTTCATAATGGTGGCATTAAAGAAATATGTATCTTCTCTAGTGGCTAACCCTCTTTGCTTGTTTTTTATACCAGAATGGTCCGTTGAACAATTACCAGCCACGCCTCTCTGCAGTGACACTCCCTCTGGATATAGAACACGTTGGTATATGTTGCATTTCCTCTTCTGTGGTTACACAATGACCTCAGGTGGCTCTGAGTAACTATGACTGCACTGGCCCAAGTGGAACGTCTCGGTTAACCTCTCCTGACAGGTTTGTCATTCCCGTACTGGGTTCCACTGGCCCTTTGATTTGATTTCTGACGCATTTGTCAAATTGTAATTACTTACTTCCACTAGGCCTTAAGGTCGGAGTACCATGTTTTCTTTCCAGTGTGCATCTGCTGTACAGTCTTGCCCCCGGGCCTAGCCTATAGAGAGTGCTCGGTGTTTGCTGAATTGAATGAATTTGTCTTGAGAGCTCCTTGATTTTTATAGTCAGATACTGGCAGCTTCTTCAGGGATGTGGGTCATCAAAACCAACTAGGCTTCCATCTGTATTAGAATTAGCATTTTACCAATTTCGTAGAAAAATGTGTGAAAAACACTTGCTAAATGGAAAAGTTCACGTAGTTAATAATTGAAGAGGAAAGACAGGTGACACTGGAAACAGGGTGACCTTTTAGAAAATATTTCTGAGCTAGGGGTATTGTAAGTTATATATATTTTTTTTTTAAAACAATCATAGCAGTTTTTCTTAGATTCCTTCCTTTGAGCTCCAACATAACCTTCATACCAGAGTTGTGTTTGTATTTACCCCACCCTAGTTGCTATAGCTGATGAATCATAGAAACCAGAGATGGGAAAGACCAGTGAAATCATCTGGTTTGTCTCCAAATTAGGGAGTGGCTGGATCACTGGGATTTGGGGAAGACTAACCTCTCATTTGAAAAGAAAAAAGAAGAAAAACCAGACTGCAACCAGAGCCAATTCGAGCAGCTCACCCATCTGTTTGCCTTTTGCTTCTAGCGTAACCTTGCGATCCACCCTGCTGAAAGTAGTGAGGAATTCTTACCCAGGGCCCCAGGAAAACCAGATACCAAAGTGATGAAGGAGTTGAACTCAAGTTCTACGGCCTGAGTAATGAAGTTGGATTATGAATCTTTCAATGGTTGTCTTAGCCAAGTCTTATAGAATCTGAGACTGTTTTTAGGAAGGAAGGCCTTACAAATGCAAGAGCTAGCAAGGACCTCACAGATGGTCTGGGCTAAACCACCCAGTGCTCACATGCAGAAACTCGGATGCAGCTGTGAAGAGACCGTAGGTGTGCCCAGGCAGGAGTGCCTGTCGGCCCATTTCTCTCTGTCGCAGTAACCCCCACAGCACCCATCCACGATCGTCCCCTCCTCCTCCTCCGTGCTCTTCTCTGTTGCACTGTTCTTTGAAGAAATGGCACAGATGGTTCAGCATCCACGTTCATTCATGTCAACCAAGCTTGACCCTCAGGTGTCACTTGTCCTTGAGCCACAGAGACAAGCGCACTCCAGCCCCACCTGCAGCCTCACCTCCGTTTTCCTTGCTTCCCTCCTACTTGTTTCTGTGTTGTTCCAGATGCAGAAACTTGGTTCAAGCTCTGCTCTTGTTCTTTGGATTTTTTAGAAATTATAGTGTCCTTGGCTTCTTCCTCGGTACTTAGCGTAGCCCTGCCCCAGCTTCTGATGTCCTCTCGTAGCATCCCTGTGCCAACGCTAGCCTCTTGGGTTATAGCCCTTCCCATAAACCTCATGCAACAAGTTATCTCATTTCTTATATTAATTTGCTTATCAAACCTTTTCTTTCAAACAGTAAGATTTGCCCATACCTAGGTTGCATTATCACAGAGTATTAGGGAAGTCAAAACCAAATGAAATTTAAGTGTTTTCTTTGTTGGGAGAGGGTGCTATGATATACAACTTTTCCTCTGTAGTTTTTGTTTGTTTGTTTTGGTTTGGTTTGGTTTGAATACTTACCCAAGGATATGTTGACCAATTCTAGAGAGTGAGAGGGGGAGAGTAGAGAGAGAGAAACACTGAGGTGAAAGAGAAGTGTTGATTAGTTACCCCCTTCCCCCCACTCTGCACCTTGACCAGGGATCGAACCTGCAACCTGGGCTTGTGCCCTGACCAGGAATTAAACCCACAACTCTACGGTGTATGGTTGGCATTCCAACCAACTGAGCCCCCTCACCAGGGCTCCTCTATAGTTTTTTCCTTGTGTATTATGAATATATATGAAAAATACAATAAAAAAAAAGTTTTCCCCACAGCCCGGCATGGGCTGTCATCATCTTAATTTGTGAGAAGGAAGCCCTCTTTATATTAGCTATATACCCTTTTCAACTGTTTACAATTATAGATGTAATATATACTCATTATTAACAAAACTCAAGTAATATAAAAAAGTATATATAATAAAAAGTAAACATTCTCCTTTATATAAATATACCAATTTTCTTCTTTCCCCAAAGTAATCAATATCAGTTTGGTGTATATCCTTCCATATATGTGCATATGTTTATATACATGTACACACCAACATATATGTAAATATGCATAACCATTAATACAAATAGAATCATATTAGCTATATCAGTCTAATTGGTTGTTTTTTGACTCAGCCAACATAAGGTCTTCCAAGTTTTAAAATATTCAAAACTCCCAAATGCATCTAGTGGACGTTTAACAAAGGTGAAAACATTCAAAGTGCAGCTACTTTTATGTGGGTGTTTTCATACTTACTACGCATTTTTGTAAAATACTGTCCTCTTTTGACCAAATGCTTATAACTAAGAGATGCGTGTGTTATTACTGAATTAGGATTTTTCCACTGGTAGCAGACATTGAGCACCTAAGTAGTTGTTCATATATTTTTGTGCAACATTATGTGGAAAATGCTGCTGAAAGACACAAGGGAGGCTGGTAGAGACTGAAATATTCATCTTCTGACTTGACAAACAGTACAAACGCAATCACCTGTGTGGAGATGAGAACTAAGATGCTGGTGGTTCAGAAGGCGCCCCGACACTCCAGCCAGCGAATGTAGGAATGATCGTGATGGACAGGCATTTTTAGCCAATTTCATTTTCATTATCTGTTTTTATATCGGCATTGTCACTTACTCCGCCCCCAAGACCCAGCCTAGCTCACATTCTGCTGGTTCACCCACTTGAGACTGCATTTTTGAAACCTGTCCGGGTCAGAACGTGTCGCTCTATTCCATTCTTCTCAGCAGCTTCAGTCCGCCACGTGGACGTTTTCGTAGTTAATTTTAGCTTAGCCTCGCTGAGGAACACGTCCTGTTGTGATCACGTGCGACATTCTTTTCAGGATGGCTTTCCAGGAGCAAACTCACGGCATCAAAGGGCGGGGACACTTCAAACACTGGTCGACACTACTGCACTGCCTTCCCACCGACAGCCTGCGAGAATTCCCCATTCGCCCATTTCCAACCGCAGGGGATACGACCAGCCTTCTAGTTTTTGTTGGTGCGTGTGAGTAGGAATGAAGGCAAAGGAATGCATTTATGCGGAGAAGTCCAGTAGTAGCAGGTTCTGGGTAAGTCACTGTCGGCACAATGGGAAGCAAGTAAATGTCAGGTGGCAGAGACCAAGCAGTAAAATACAGGGTCTGGCACAAATAACGCTCCTTTTTTTATTACAAAATCTCTCATTACGAAATCATAAGCATGTAATTCTGTAACAATATCACACTCAAGCACACCATAGGACATTTTGGGTGAAATGTTCAAATTAAAACTATAAATTATTACACCCCTATTATTACCCCACCAACCACACTCAAGCAGATGTTACTTCTGCTGGACCCTGTGTAAAAATGCAAGGTGACCACTGAAAGAGGAGAAGTATGTAAAAAAATGCAAAAAGAAACAGATTAGAGCCAAATCTGCCTGAAGGACTTGGCAAAGGCTTTCTTCACGAGAAAATAATATCAACATTTGCTCTCAGGCTTGAAGGATGAGGCAAAGTTCACCATTGCAGAAAAAGGGGAAAGGTACCCCAGGCTGGTAAACAGCACGGAGAAAGGCATGGAACGTGAATGTGCTTGGCCGTGGTGCATGGTGGGTGGGACGGGGCCAGATGTGGGACCAAGGTTATCAGGTGGGGCAGACCCCACAGAGAGAGTTCCAGGGAGGGGTCATATAATCAGAGCTACTTCTTACAAACATGATCCTGGGTGCCGAGCAGAGTGCGTATCGAGGCTGAAAGAATCTGTTGCAGCTGGGAAAGGGAGGTTGGAGTCACTGCACTTTTTTCCCTGAAAATAGAAATTGTGGTTTGTCCACACCAAGAGTGCTGTGTGTGATCAGGGTCACGGCACCTTAATTCAACAGTTTACTCAAATCTTACTACTAGTTCAGCAGGCTAGATGCTGAAAAGACCGAACGAGCCAATGAAATAACCACTGTTCCTTCAACACCCACTGGGCGCTTTTTATGCATTGTCTGCTCTTTACAATGGCCTGCAATGCCCTAAATGAGAAGACAGGTTTTCAAAATTTCACCTGGCCAGGAAGAAGCAGAAACAGAATGAGAACCCCGCACTGGCTCAGTCCAAAGCCCCCGCGTGTTCGCTCACTCAGTCTCTCCGATTCCCCCCCTCCCTCCTGCCTTCTCTCTTTCCTTCCGCTTTTAATTGTTATCTTTAGCCAAGTTATCCAAGTGAATAGTTTTAAAAGCCACACATTTACATGAGAACTCCATAAAATTGTATATACAGTTAGTTAGAGATGAATTTGTTAGTAACAGAGCCTGGAAATAAGTGACTTAAATAAGATAGAGATGTATTTTTTAAATTGATTTTAGAGAGAGAGAGAAAGGGAGAGAGAGAAAAAAATAAAACATTGATTTTGTTGTTCCACTTATTCATGTGTTCATTGGTTGCTTCTTGTGTGTGCCCTGACTGGGGATCAAACCCGCAACCTTGGCACATGGGGATGATGCTCTAAACGACTGGACTACCCAACCTGGGCAGGGAGAAATGTATTTTCCTTTTACATAAAGGAAGTCTAAAAGAAAGCAGCCCAGGATTGAATTGGTTTCCCAGTCGTCAGGGAAACAGGCAAAGGTTTCCTCCTAACTTTGTTTTCAGTGTTTTTGTTTTCATCTTCAAGTTTTGTTTTCCATCCTTTGTGCCTAGTTTCCGTCTGCCAGTTTTCCTCCAGGCCCACATTAACTGAAAGAGCTCCAGCCATCACATCAAGTATTAGGCAAAGAAAGTAGGAAAAACGGGGAGGGTTCGGGGGAAAAAAACCATGTCAACTGTTTTCTCTTAAAGTGGTTTTATTGAAACTGTACCTCATAACTTTCATTGGCTTCCTCTCTTGCCCAGAATTTAGTTAAATGGACACATCTAATTCCAAAAGGAGCTGGAAACGATAATCTTTTAGCTGAGTACATTGCTGCCCACTTAAAGACAAACAAACAAACTGGGTTTGTTGCTAAGAACAAAAGCAGGATATATATTGAGTGGGAAATGCGTACTTTCTATCATAGCTTCCAAACACATCCACACACAACACACAAGCACACACTCCCAGGTGGCAGTTACTTACCTTGATCCACAGTACCCACATTTCTGCTCTCCAAAGCCAAACACTTTAACACTTATGACTAATTCTTAGGTGAGTCACCTATATATAGGATCTGGCACGAATAATGCCCCCTTTTTATTACAAAATCATAAGCATGTAGTTTCGTAACATAACACTATGACAGTCAAGTACACCATATGACATTTTAGGTGAAATGTTCCAATTAAAACTATACATTATTACACTCACATTATTACCTTACCAACCACACTCAAGCAGGTGTTACTTCTGCCGGACCCTGTATTTCTAAATAGCATGTCAGTATTTTCTAATTTTTCCGTTTTTAAATAGTACCTATTGTCTACTATGAAAAATAAGTCTTTTACTCTTTATGTACATATTCACATTGTTTGCTGAATTATGGTCGTAGAAACACAACCTGAGCCTTTTAATGTACTCTGTTTATATTTCCTTCTCACTATAACTGTTTGTTATACACTGCTGCATAACTAGCCACCTCAAAATTTAGTTTCTTATAACAACAGTAAGAATTTGTTTTGTCCACTAGTGTGCAGTTTGGACAGAGCTCAGTGGGGAAGTCTTTGCTCTATGCAGCTTCACCTGGGGTGGCTCAACAGGAGGTTGGATGGTCCACTTTCAAGGTGGCTCACGTAGCTGGCTAGTTGTCCTTGCCGTCCACTGAGGACCTTGGTTCCCCTCCACCGGCTGCTTGGGTTTCCTCATGGCGTGATGGCTGTGTTCCCAGGCACGTGTCCCAAGTAAACACGATAGAAATGCATTCATGATCTAGCCCCAGAAGTCACAGCATTACTTCTGCTGTATTCTATTGATCACGTAATTCAGAATGGGTCATGAAGTTCAAGGGGAGTGGGCATACGCTCCTCCTTTTGATGGGGAAGTGACGAAGTTCTAGAAGAACATATGGGATGGGAAATACTATTGCGGTCATCTTCGGAGACTATAATATTACATGGTGTCTTAGTCCGTTTGGGCACCTACACTAAACTACCATAGATTGCATGGCTTATGAACAACAGAAATTTATTTCTCATGGTTCAGCCCCACCCAGCATCGCAGGGAACAGAGCCAAGCTATCCCCACTGAGTCTTGTTCAAATTGTAAAATTAAGAGCAAATAAATGCTTATGTTTTAACCAGTAAGTTTGTGGTGGCATCTGTTACATTGCCACAAGTAACTTGGGTATAATATTTAGTCTCTGGACTGGGCAGGAGACTTGATTTGTGCCCCGTTTTCTTCTTTCATATATAAAAATCTAGAATTGGGCAAATGAATCTCAAGGCCTCTTTCTACTCTGACATGCTATTACTGGGTGAATAATGCTATCATTCTATGTTTTTTAGTGAGTGCTTATCATTTCTAGCTAGGCACTATTGGGTGTGGAGGTACAGTAAACTGAACAAAGCAAATCGGAGGCCTGAGAGGGCAGTGTGTAGGCCTAACAGCAGATGTAATCTGAGATCTGTTGTAAAAACATTCTCCCCAGCCACAGGGGGGAAGAAAGAAAGAAAAAAGCAGATCTTGGCACTAAGAGATTTATAAATTCTTTTGTACTTATTGGCCCCACATTCCTCAGATATTTGTAAACCATGACTTCTAATTCCTTCATTTTTATAATAACATCAGTGTAAGTTCTGTAGCGTGAAGCAAAGTCTGGCTATTGCATAGATCTGTTTGTTTGGATCTGCTGGATGCCAAAGATAAGCACAAACTTTTTTGTGTGTACATGGTGGTTTTTATGTATTCCACATGATTTGATTCAAGTCTTCTGTAGAGGCCTGTCACAGCACGGTTAGGAGTAAGAGGCTGCGGAATCTGCCTACAGGAGCAGAAAAAGATGGCAGAATCCTGTCCAGCCATCACCGTCTGTCCCAAAATGTTCAGGGTAGGGGGCAGAGAAACACAGTTTAGGCTTTTGGCCTAAATTGAAGAGCTATAAATGTAAATCAGAAATCGTATCAAAACAATTGCTTTATTTTCTGCTTCTCCCTCTGAGAGGTCCTTTCATGTATCATTCCAAGTGAAGGGACAGGGTAACGGTGAGCTCCGTCCGGGCTGTGTCCTGGCACCCCGTTTGCAGCCTGGACTTTTTAGCTCACTGGCATGCCAACGGGCATCTTTTGGCCTTACTATCATTTTTGATTCCTGGAAGGGAAATGATGCTCAACTGGCAAGTAGAAATGAACGTTAAGATAGATAGAGATTTAAATACAGAAGCATTAAGACTAGGAGAAGAGCTGCACGAAGTGAGTGTCAAAGCGGGGAATGCAAAGGCGCTGCAGTGACAACTCTTTGGGATTCTTAGCAAAACATTCGTGTTTGAGGTTTGAGTCCAGTACTTGCGCAGTCACACATAAAAACATGCTTGCTTACACGTTGCCCCTGTGGAAGCAAAGCAGGGAAGGAAAGTGAGAGAAACTGAGCAAAACCAAGCGAGGGAACTGGCTAAGCAGCTGCGAAA
Source organism: Macrotus californicus (assembly GCA_007922815.1). Taxonomy (NCBI): domain Eukaryota; kingdom Metazoa; phylum Chordata; class Mammalia; order Chiroptera; family Phyllostomidae; genus Macrotus; species Macrotus californicus. The sequence goes on from VMDR010001798.1 coordinate 41,968, forward strand.
AAAACGACCGTGTGAAAGAAGACAGGAAACTTCTTTGTTGGGACTGGAGGTTCAAAGCCACCCGCCCCACCCAGCCCGGGAAGGCCTGCCACGAGGACGCGCAGAGCTGCCCCACGCGGAGCGCTGGGCCGGGGCCCCAGAGGCTCTCCCGGGGAAGGGCGCCTCCCGGCGCAGGCAGCGGCGGGGGTCTGGCTGCTGGCCCCGGCTCCCCCTCGCAGTCCTGGCTGCGGCCCCCTTGCAGGCTCAGTCTTGGCGGGGCAAGAGCCGCAGGATCGCCCTCCCCGCGCTCCTCCTGGGAACTGCTGGCCAGAGATGAAGCTAACGAGTTTGCGGGCGGTGATGGGGGTTGGACGCCAATGGCCCCAGCTCGGGGGAATCACGACTTATGTTTTTTGGATCAGTTTTTCCTTCCATTGCATCGACGCCAAAAAAAAAAAAGTGACTCAACTAAGCTCAGAGTCTACTAAAGTTCGGTTAATTGATTAATCTAAGCCGGGGCTGAGCACGCCACGTGGCGCTCAAGAAGTAAAATGAGGAAGGGAGGAAGAAACGAGGCCGACGGCCCTCGAGAAAGCCTCGGGGGCGCCTTCCAGGAGGGCAGGGCCGCGGGCGCCGGGGCCGCTCGGGCACCGGGAGGCCCGGGGAACGGTCCAGGGCGGGGCTGGCCCTCCTGGCCCGCGGGTCGGGGACGGTGAGTCACCCTGACTCGGGGTGGGAGCGGGAACCAGGAGGCGGGGTGGGGCGGGGCGGGGCGGGCCTCGCCTGCACCCGGAGGATGTCGCTGCTATAAAAGCCCCACCCAGGCCTGCCGCCTGCGCTCTGCTTCTGGGGACGCTCACCGCTCTCGGCTCCCGGCCCAGGTAAGCGGGGCGCGCCCTTCCCTCCCGCTATGGCCCGGGGGCCGCTGTGCTAGCGGGGCGCGGAGACACCGGGAAGAAGACGGCCTCGTAAAGAGAAGCTTGGGCGCCCGGGACCCTGCAGGCCATCTGATGGAGGGGCTCGGGGGGACGGTCCGCACAGGGTTCTGGGGGGAGGGGGCGCAGTGGCAAGATGGTCCCATCTGGAGTAGTGGCCAGTTGTGACCCGCGTTGGGGTGCAGGGTAGAGAGACGGTGTCGTGCAGCCCCCCGAAGTGCTCCCAGGAACCCCTGAGAGGCGGCACGGGGAGGGGTGCAGAGGGAGGCCCCGCATTCCAGACTCACTAGGGCAAGGTGGGGGTGGGGGGTGGGGAGCAGGGCGGGGCAGCCCTGGGAGCCCCGGGTCCCTAGCGGAGCAGTCGTGCGGGGCATTCACCTCCACACTTAACAAAAGCTCTACGGCCGTTTAGAAAGTAATCCCTGTCTTTTCCAAGTTACTTTACTTGAAACAAATGGGCTTCTGTGGAACTTGAACCGACCAGCTGGAGAGAAGCGGCGGAGGGGGGAGGAGGGGTGGGAAATTTTAGTAGCAACCCCGGTCCCCAAAGCAAAATGAAAAAAAAACAAAACAAAAAACACTTCAGTTCATTCTCCTTTGTCTAGGTTATTTTGCGAGAGAGCAACTTCTGATTTCCTTGTATCTGGAGAGTTTCCCACTTGGTTGACCCCTTTTGAATCAGGAAGGAAGTGCCCCCCGGGGTTCTGTGGGGAGGGCTGTCTCGGTGATGCCACAGTGAGTCAGGGACTGAGGGTACAGAAAAGGGTGTGGCCCCTGGGCCTCTCCCCGCGGCTCTGTGGGGTGGGTCCCGCGCCTGGTGTGGGAGGGCTGGATTCTATCCACTGACTTGTTAACAGCGTCGGAGGTGAACATCAACTTCCTTACCTGTGAAAGTGGTTTAAGGATCCCCTTTTTTTTTAACCTCCATTCCCATAAGGTTACCGAAAATTTCAAAAAACATGTTCATTCAGAAATAAAATATGTAAAGCATACTGAAAACATTAAGTGCCAGGCAATTGTAGTGTCTTTTGTATGTTAAGATTTGCCGTCTTAAAGCTATGGGTATTCTGAATTTGTGTGTAAAAGGGCAGCGGCCCTATGGGTGCAGATTGGGTCTTTTCCAAGAACTGTCTGTTCTGGCCTCCAGGAACCTGGGCCCCTGCATTCAGACAGACTCTGCTCAAACGTAGGTGCCCATCTGGAACCTGATGGCTTGAAAAACAACGCACTTTCCCACTGAAACAAGTTACAGGAGGTGCTTGGGTTCCCAGGCTAGCCCAGAAAGCCTACTTAACATGCACTGGTTCCTAAGGACTAATTTGGGTGGTGGGGCCACGTGAAGGGGCGGGCAGGTGAGGAAGGTGGAAGGGTAAGGGAGGGTATGTGGGTAGGAATAATAAACCACTGAAATATTTTTTTGAAACTTTTATTAATTTTAAAGTTGACCCAGATTAAATTACTTTCATTGGAAAATTATGTCTTCGCCGCCCCTCCCCCCCCCACTTTTCTCTGCCTTTCTCATGCCTCCTTAGAGACTTTCTTGACAACTTACAAAAGCCACCCAAGCTTAGCCTCTTCTGCGTTCCCTCCTGCTTCCAACTTCAGTGTCTTTAACACCCAGCTAGAGATTAGCAAGTTGAATTTATTCATTTATGTGCGTTAACATTCATTCTTGAGAATGGTTGGTGGTCCTAAAATCTTCAGCAATCCAGAGGAGTTCTTTAAAAGCCAAGAAAAACTAGTTACCTGAGCAGACCTGTAATTTATAGAGTTCGAGGCTGTGGAGCCAAGGAGACACATAATGTCGTACTCAGGCAATGTGAAGGAAGGTTTTAGGTGAAGCCGAGTTCAGAGAGGCAAGTGGTGTTAAGGTATTCCCGCTTAGCACTCTCCTCCCTTCTGAGTCCGCCTGTTCTCTAAAAGCTTCAAGAGTTTCTCCAAAATTATCCATCGCACCTGCAGTGAAAGAGTGTGACCACCAATGTGCATTTTTTTTTCAGTTGGGGGTTTATGATGGGGAGACCCCCCCCCCGGATTTTGTAATTTCCTGCAGCGCCAAATGACCTGCTTGAGGCAAATGCCCAAGGAATATTGCTGACTCACTGACTTTGCTCAGGCGCTTGGTCTGCGATGGGCGTCTCAGTCCTTACCATCTTGTGCCTGAGCTCTTAAAGTGCTGTATTGATTGATGTTAGGCCAGCCGTCCTGGCCATTAGTTTCCTGATTAACGTCTGGTTTAAATGGTTTTTCTGGCAAAGATAACTTCCTGTAATTGCTATTGATTTTGAGGTCTGTCGGCTCTCCCTGCACCACTGGGCCCACATTCTTGTCATCCACACAACACTCAGTCCTGAGCCTTTGCTGTCTCTCATTCTGCTTGTGTGGTTGATGGAGGGTGGGTGTGTCACCAAGGGATCCTAGGTCCTGCTGGGCAGCTTTAAACACGCATTCCTTCCGCAGTATTTCCGAAGCACCCATCGTGTTCTACTCACAGTGGTAGGCACTGGGGATACTGCAGTGCACAAAAGAGACAAAAAGTAGACAAAGTAAGTGAATTGTGTAGGCAATAACTGGATTTGGAGTGTTCTGCTTCCCCAAATCTGCGGTAGTTCCCAAGCTTGGCTGGGGCTCCTTGTCCCTTTAACCCAGCTGCCCCACAGGCCTGAGCATCAGATTTAACCTTAGGGAACCTGTTACGTAAAGTCAGTGTGACTTAACCTGTATTCTGGATTTGACTGTGAGAATTCAATAGAAAAGGAATGCTCCTTTTTTTTTTTTTTTGACATGAGAATTCACCCTCCTCATTTTCCCTGGTGCCACACCCTATTCTAGTTTTAGGCTAACTCAGAGGAAATTCCAGTCTTTAAAAAAAAGTTCTTCCGCCCTTTCACGGTCTGCTGTATTTTTCCTTCTCGTACGGGCAGAGGCAGTCCCCATCTACTTTGTTGGGGGGCAGGTCAGCAGGAGGGGTCAGGGATACCCAGGCTTGTTCTGGGTGGGTCTCTGGAGATTACCTCCAAATCTCCTTTTCAGGGTGCACCTGGAACTTTTTAACCCATCTGAGCTCAGTCTTGTCAGAGAGAAGTCAGTAGCACCCTAGTGGTCTAAGCCTGGGCTTGGGGTGGGGAGCTCTGACTGACAGGAGTGGCCGTGACCGGGATCCTTGCCCTTTGTCTCCCTGCCACTCCCAGTCTGCTGCGCACAGCTCACCGGACGTCAGAGTCCCAAGGCCACTCTTCAAATCCTTCCTTCTTCCCACCTCCTTCCACAGGAAATATGGGTTACATTTCAACCTTGTCCAGTGGACAGAGCCAGGACCCAAGGGCCTTGACAGGACAGAGGTGGGGTGCCGAGCTGGGGTGGGAATGGGCTGCATATCATGAAGAGAAAGAACGCGTCCTCCAGTGAGCTGCCCAGCTTTGCAAAGATTTGTGCAGAAGCTGGGAATTGAAGGCCCCAGCTCTGAATGTGTGGACCTGGAATTTCACTGGAAATCTTCAGTCTGAGGGAGACAGAGGAAGTTGAGGAAGAGGAATGCATTGGAAAGAAGGAAAAACAGACAGAATGTGGGAAGATCTGGTGTGTGCTGAGCTCTGTGCTCAGTCAGACCCATTGGGACACCGGAATGACTGACATGGAAACCCCGTGGGCAGGTAGAATGGAAGGCCGCCTATACACACTCAGCTCTGAAATGTCAGGCACACAACAGCCGCAGGAACACAGAGCAGGGAGAGGTACAGGGAAAAAGGTAACAGTGTTGTTTGTGTCCAGAAGTCTCATGAGGATGGTAGCAGGTTGTCATCGAGAGTTCCTACTGGAGGGACCTTGGAGAACAATTACAAGTCCAGTCTGATTTTGGGGCTGGTGTGCTTGCGTGTGTGTGAGTGATATTTATGAATCAGTAGGTCAAGTCCAGAGTGTGAGTTTAGACTTTTTTTCTGTTGGCAGCAGGGCCCGTTGGAAATACAATTTGCAGGCCATAAAACACTGAAATTGAGTTGTAGATGTGAAGGCCTTGATTTCTCAACTCTGAAAATGCTTCCTGCCAACTGAGGTCATTCTTCCCACTGGTCTTTTCCCACCCACTCCATCCCCAGATCAGGAAGCTGTACAGAGGGGCTCTGGGAGCAGAAGGCTGCAACCTGTCTGTCGGTAGCAAACAAAAATTGATTCAGATCAGGCAACAAAAGGGACAAGCCAGAGCAAGCGCTGTGTCCATCCTGCTCAGTATGATCACGGCCGCCGGGCAGAATTCCAGGATTTCTGGAGATGACTTGGCCCTGTGACTCAGGCATTAATTAAGACCATAAAACCAAGGAGAAAGTATGTGCTTTCAGGAAGGTTCTATTAAATAAAAATGTTTTGGGGGTTGGAGAGTGGCGTACAGGGGGAATTCCCTGCCCACCCCGACTCATGCATTTTTCTTTCTCCCCTTTTGGTTTTAAAATTGCAGTCTGGTCCCTTAGACCCAGCGTTTTGCACAGTAAGGTTTTTGATGGGGAAGCCCAACCCTCCACCACCCTCTACCCCCCTCCTTTTTTTGGTTTTAGAAGTCCTCTTTTGTATCATCGAGTCCCTGATTGATTCAGCATGGTTGCTAGGGATGTGTTTTGTGGTGATTCGTCAACACTACAGTGAAACTATAAGGTGGGCGTGTCGACGAAACTGTTGGGTTAGAGTCAGATTCCTGTGCAGACCAGCCCTGTTGCAACAGGCCTGGTTTGTGGGAATTGATACTTGGTCTTCCTGGGGCTGATTCTTAGTTCATTGCAGTAGAGCTTAGTTTTACTATTTCAAGTGTTGACTTTCAGGTTTTACTTTTTGTTTGTTTGTTTCAACCTGTTTGCAAACTTTGTTTCACCTTTCTTTTGTGGGGAGAAGTTAAAGCTATTTCACTTGGCTGTTTTTGTTCTAACTGTGGTTGAAGTGAAACAATAATACACAAATCAATCTATAGGGCTTTTAAGAAAGGATAAACCCTTAAATTACCTTTAAGCTCGTCCTGATGCTAACTGTAAATTGCTTGTTTTTCATTAATGTCTAGCTTTTTACTCGTTAATGAGACAATTAACAGTCTCATTTATGAGTATTTTAAAGGCCAGAGGAAGCTGTTCTGTTTCCTCGGTAGGGTGGAGCTGAGTGAGTCTGTTGTCATCCCAGTGGTGAATTATTTCAAACCAGTTTGAAGTGGGTGTAGCTCTTTCAGTAAATCTATTTTCTTAAAGGAAAAACTTTCTCTGATAAGGGGCCATTTGAATGATCTTGTCTAGTAACCCAGCCCTTCTCTGGGAATGGAAGGTACTGGTATGTAGAGGTACTCATCAACAGATAGAATTTGCAGATTTGTTTTTGCACGTCGAAACCAGCTGGAGGTGCGGGTGAGGCTGGAGCGTGGGCAGGAGTGGTGCAGACCGCCCGTCCATGTTCTGGGGAGCAGCCTGCCAGGGCAAGAACCCTTGTCCTGTTTCACGTGCTCTCACGAGTTTTATGCTGCGATGAGGAGTCAGTGGGAATGGAATCGCCTCACGGCACGTAGGCTTTATTTTATTTTCATTTAAAACAGTAGGTACAGAAAGGCAGAGCTGTTATTTTCAGTAAGAAAATTCAGCCTCCAGAGCAAATGTTGTGAACAGATATTATGAGCATTAGGAACAAATCACGTTAGCTTTCTGGCCCTCCAGTATTTCCAAGCTTAAATTGTCACCGTTCAGAAATGTTCATTTTAGGCCCCCCACAAGGCTCGTTTTAAGCCTGTTCTCTGGTTCTCCTGACACCCAGGGACAGTCTCCATCTCACGTCCCCAGGTGTTCCCCAAGATTCTCTGGCTGGAATCTTCCAGGGTCATTGCCATTCTCCAACTAGTCAGTACCTCAGCCTTTCAGCTCTTAGCTGACCTCACCTCTATTGTTGTTATCTTTCTCTTGATGTCTTCATCTCAGAATGAAGAACCATTGTGGTGAAGGGGAAGGGGCAAAGACCCCAGATTTGGAGGGCCCGGATTCTGGCCGTCTCTCCCTGCTCATTGGTTGGGTGCCCTGGGCTGATCTCTCAGGGGTCTCACTGGGGTGAGGAGGGAAGAGAGCTGAAGGTCCTGCAGGGTGGGGCCTGCCTTTCAGGGTTGTGTGCGTGTCCCACTGCCCTTAATGCAGTGTAGGCCTGGGTGTGCTCGTGAGGGGGGTTGATAGATTACTGGAATGTCACCAGGGTGTGTAACCTACAGTAGCTCTGCCAGGACTTTCTTCTCCCACTTTCAAGGGTAGCAGCACATGGACACGATCTCATTAATCAAGTATACTATATTAAGCTAATGTTTTAACAAACAGGAGTAGGAAAGCCAACTATTTCTTCTAGAGACTAATCAATCATTCACATAATGACTTTGCTTTGCCAGGGGGATTAGATTCAGTAAAGAAACAGGGGCCATATTTATGGCCATAGTTTATTTCTAAGGTGAAATTAAGTTTGCCATTAAGCTTGCATGAAACAGGAAATACTTATATGGATGCAAAGGACATGCAGGGAGTCATAGCAAGTTTCATGGATATTGCTTTGTAGTTATTGGCATTTTTGCTTTTCTGGCAAGATGTATAAATAGAACACGTATAAACTATTAACTATGTAAAATAGCTGCTCACTGTTTCTAAGCATTCATTTAGCGCCTAGAACGTGCAAAGACACTCTTAAATCTGTGGTAAACTGGACTCGGGGGGATAAGGTAAGACATACCGTCTGCTGCACTGGATGAACTTTAGTCACAGGTGGCAAACCCAAGGCCCGCGGGCCAAATCCGGCCCTCCACCTTGTGTTATCCGGTCTGGCACCTTGTTTCTACCTAGGTGCAGCACAGAGCTCCTTGACCCTAGTTAAGGAGCAGTTACATTTATACAGTCCTAATATTACATTTGGCCCTGAGAAGGCAACCACGAGGCTGATGTGGCCCCCGGTGAAAATGAGTTTGACACCCCGAAAGCATTTGCTGTCTGAATACTTGGTACACGGCAGGAACTCAATGGATAAATCTAGTAGCATCAGTAAGTGCTTCTGGCATTAGAAGGAGGGGAGAGCTCTGGAATGGGAGCTGTAGCTGCCCCATTAGTGCAGATCCCACAGTGGTGGTGACTTGAGGGATGGGCAGAGTCTATCAAGAGAGGAACAATGGAGGGTAAGGAGATGGAGGAGGAGGGACCAGTCAGGGCTCGGTGGATTAAAGGAGTAAGGTGTGTTTGGTGAGAAGCAAGTAGCCATTTGGTCTAAGTCCACCTTTGCCGGGGAGTGGATAGAGGGCACTGAGGCTGGGTTCCCACGTGGAGGCTGGGTTCACGCGCCAGTCTCGGAGGCGGTGCTGAGCTGGAGCATGAGCCGCAACCAAAGGATGGACATTGAGTTGGTGTTGGTGGTACAGTGGTGAGCACAGCTGCCTTCCGAGAACGGACGTTGAACAAGATCAACGAGAGGAATTTAACTGATCGTGGCACGTGGGACTGATGGATGAGAGAGCAGCACAACTTGTGGCCAGTAAAGTGGGAAGGAAGATTTGTGGGACTTTTAAACACCTCTGTTTTCTGTCTCTCCTCAGTATGTTGCAGCCATGGGAGAAGAATGACCATGAGGGGACAGTGCATATCAGACTGTCTTTGATTTGTACCTACTGAGGGTGGCACGTGGGACCCCGTTAGGCAGCTGTCTGCAAAGCCAGTGCTCAGAGCTGGAAAGGCAGCTTGAGAGAGCTACACCGGGAAAACACGCTGTGCCTCTGTGGTGGAGATTTCTTAGACATCAGAACCAATGCGAGGTCCTTGATGTAATGAGTAAATAAATGGAATTGAATCCATGCTTCTCCCTTGAGCAGAAACAGCTCTGTTTGCAACTGACTTACCAGTCCTCTGTTTGTGTGATTTGGCATTTTTATTTCTTAGTGGACACAGTGGGGCCTAGAATTCTGCAAGGCAGGTGACAACAGCTCACCCTTCAGTGCAGACCTTGTCAGTCCGCTTTTCGCCCAGCCCCAGGGGCAGCAGTCAAGGCCCGGGCTCGAGTGCTTCAGCGTCCAAAGCAGAGGGATTTTCTCTCTGCTTTGGTGATTCCCGGGCTGACGGATACTGATGAGACCCTGTGGAATGTTTGTTGGCCCAAGGTGAAATTGGAGATTTCTTGAGCGGACTCAAACCTAGAATTTCAAACTTAGTCTTTCACTGACACAGCCACTTCGAAGGCTGGGGACCAGGCTTGGACCTCGAAACCAGCGCTGTCCAGTAGAAACAGAATGTGAGCTGCATATACAATTGTAAATTTTCTAGTAGCCGCATTTAAAAGAAAAAAGGAAAAGAGCCCCAGCCCAGTGGCTCAGTTGATTGGAGTGCCGTCCCGTACACCGAAAAGTTGTGGGTTCGATTCTCCATGAGGGCACTTACCCAGGTTGCAGGTTTGATCCTGGGTTGGGGCACGTGCAGGAAGCAGCCAGGCCTGTTTCTCTCTTCGTCCTCTCTCTAAGAGTAATAAACATATCCTTGGGCAAAGATTTAAAACAATTATTTTGAAGTAAAAGAAATAGGTAAAATGGAATTTAAATAGTTTTTTATTGAACCCATTATACCGAACACATCATAAATATAATGTATAATCAATATAGACATTATTGAGAGATTTTTATGTTTTTTCTCGTGCTAAGTCTCCCAGACCTCGTGTGTACTTACTGTTAGAGCACATCTCCATTTGGACTGGATGCTTTTCAGATGCTTGACAGCCACATGTGGCTGGTGGCTACTCTGTTGGAGAGTCCACCTCCAGAGCAAGACTTTTTGAGAGAAAAAAATAGACTTTCTTTTTTAGGGCAGTGTTAGGTTCCCAGAAAAAGTGAGTGGAAAGTCAGAGTTCCCACGTATTCCCAGCCCCATCTGAGTGGCACCTTTTTCACAGCTGATGACCTACATCGACCCATCACTGTAGTCAAAGTCCATAGCTCCTATTAGGGTTCGTTTTTGGTGTTACACGTTCTGTGGGTTTTGACAGAGGTACAGTGACGTGTATCTGCCATTATAGTATCATTCACAATAGTTTTATGGCCCTAAAAATCCTCTTTGCTCCACCTGTTCATCCCTCCATCCTTCCCTTCTAATCCCTGACAACCAACGAACCTTTTGCTGTCTCCTTAGTGTTGCCTTTTCCAGAATGTCATATAGTTGGGACCATACAGTGTGTAGCCTTTTCAGGTTGGCTTCTTTCTCTTGGTAATGTGCATTTAAGTTTCCTTCATGCCTGCTCGTAGCTTGATGGCTTCTTTCTTTTTAGCCCTGAATATCACCCCATTGTCTGGATGTACCACAGCTTATTTATAGAGGAAGACTTTGCAAATTAGGATTATATCCCAGCACCAGGATATTTGGGGGTGGGTGTCTGAGAGTTGTCAGAGAGGGGAGAATTAGAATAGCTGTGATTTTCTTTTTGCTGTGCTTAAAAAGCATCTGTGAGCATTCAGAAGAGAGATTAGGGGTCTCGAAGAGAGGTAAGGATGACAGTCTTGCAGAAGTATATCTGTAACCAAAACAAAGGTGAATCCCCTTCTCTTACATCCCCCGCCTCCACCCCACACTGAGCCTGGAATCCCCACCTGAGCTAGTGCAGAGCCTTCTGGTAACAGTAGGTGTCTATGTCAGCTCTCCCTGCAAGCCAGTTTTAGACTAAGCAAATTGTTGGAAGAGAACAGAAAGCTGAATTTGAATGGATGCAATTTCCTTGATCAAAATTAAGCACGAAAATACCAAAGCAGGAGATGCTACAATTCAGGTGTTATTCCCACAGTTCAGGATGCAGCTCTGCTCTGTTTCCTTTATTTGGGGGCTGCTGCTGCTGAATGATCTGCCTTGGCTCAGGTGAGATAAATCTAATGCCAGGGGAGCACTCCTCATTGGCAGGGGTTGCTGTATCGATTCCAAGAATTGTGTGATGGCAGAGCTGGAAAGCCAATTCATCAAGCTGTAGTGGCACAACCCGACCAAGTGTATTAACCGGAAGATGACTTCATTTCAGCCATTTTGAATCTTAAATGCAAGGAGCAGTCTTTTATGGAATGAGTTAATGTCAGAAAAATCTATCCCCTGTCTTTCTCATGAACAATTTAATATCTTCTAAGCATGTGTGAACTAAGAAAATAATTACGGATGGCAATTAAGGGCTCCGTGTAGGAATGGGCCTGCATGGGAACGGTATTGATTCCGCTCACACTCATTGTTTCCAGGACCCTTTCAATATGTCAGATTACTGGTGAGAAATAACTGAAGTTGTGACAGGTTTGGCAAGCTTATCACTGTGTACGAGAGGCGGAAGGCTCCGTTCTGTCCTGTTGGAACAAGTTGCTTTAGCTTTGAGGAGCATTTTGTTTTTGTACTCACAAATCGGTCTTCCCAGCCCAGCTTCTGTTCAAACAAAGCAGGAGAGAGACTGGCTTGTTCAGTAGCCCATCCCAAACCTAAGGCGAACTGTCACCAAAACTTCATTTTCCCAATCATGAGACAGGAATTGCATATATTTGTAAAAATTACTTTAATGTCTTCAGATGAAATGGTCCAAGAAGTAGAAATTAGTGTAATGAATTGCTGTGTTTCTGGGGAAAGGAAAGCCTCTTCCTAAAGACATCTTGCTTTATTTTTTTTTCCAGCTGCTTTCAAAATGTCTACTGTTCACGAAATTCTGTGCAAACTCAGCTTGGAGGGTGATGTGAGTATACCATTTTCACTTTGTGTCATTTTTGCAACTTGGGCATCTCTGTGGATCACACCACTGTTCCCTTTCCTCGGACATCCAAGAAAATGGGGCGGAGTTCAGAGAGTCATTCCCCTCTCGGTTCTTTTTTTCCCCCATTACCTCAATTGGAAAGAAATGTTTTGGCTCTAGAAAATGTTTTTTTGGCATCACATTAAAATAGGACAGACACTAGTGACACTGAGGTGGCTAGAATTTTGTTCTGCTATGTATTTAGCATGTCAGTGGTAGTAATTGTTATGATGATGTATGACTTTTCATGTCATGCCCTGGGATTTTATTAATGGCTGGCCATCCCAGAAATGGTCCTGGGTGTTTGGGACTTCTTAGTGTCCCAGAAGTTATTCCAGACAAGAACTTCTACCTTTTTCTTTTTTTAAATTTAGCACCTGAGAAAGCTTTTCTCCCTAAGAGTTAGGATGTTTGTGGTTGTTCTTCTCTTTTAAATAATGGAAGCACTGTGATTCATTATGTTTCCTTTTTCGCTTTGGCCATCGGGGAGGTCGGAATTATTTTTCATTGTCTTTCCCAGGAAATATGTGAACATGGAAATTCTGATGCATTTGCTTCTTTGTCTTACAGTTTAAAAATTGTTAACTATAATGAGATTATGTCATTGCAAATACTTTGAGAATCAAGTAGAATATAAATTATGAATATGTAAAATATCTAATCACATCATACATTTTTTAGGTCATCTGGGGAAAATGGCTTTTACAAAATCTCAGTACTGGTTTGTAGGCAGATCTTGGAGCTATTTCAAAATATTCTCTCAATTAAATTTAAAATACAAAGAAACTCAAAGTGGGCCGACAGCAGCTTGGACTGTGTATGCATGAGCCCTCTGTCGTCTAGGGTGCTCGCCTCAAAGCATTCAGAGGGGCGGCGTCCACACGGGCACAGTTCTTGGTGCAGAAAGTCCATGCACGTTCCTGATCTTTCCTTTGGGAACTTGTGCACAGGGCTGTTGGCAACAGGACGAGCTGCCGTTGAGGTCCAGACAAGTCCAGGAGCTAAGTGTTCTTTCTTTAATGGGTCTGACCATTAGATTGTTTTTAGTGTCAGGTTTCCTGAGAGGGCTTTTCAGGCAGCCTCTGAAGCTGCTGTGCTCCTATGTGATGCGTTTCTCTGTCCAGTGAGATGCGCCTGCAGTAGAAAATGGCGTGTTTTCTCCAGTATTTTGAAAGATCACTTTTGCCTCAATAATTTGATTTTCAGATGAGTGGATTTTGCAGATAATAGGTTGTTATCCATTTCATTTTTTTTCGCCATAAATACTAAAAAATTATGCAAAACATTCCCATACTCACTGTTTTAGAATGAGATGACATGGCACCTGGGGAATGAAGCCATATATGACATGGCTCAATGACCAGGCTGTCTGCCTTTGTAAGTAACTGTGATGGCCTTGTTAATAAACAGGAAGACGTTTTTCCTTAGATTTCCATCCAGAGTTTGTAGCCACCATAGCAGACAGTATTTTAGAGTAGCTCTTGTTCTTACCTTCTCCTGAACATGTCTCCCATTTCCACTAAGTTAATCCTACTGGAAAGCTTAAGAAGTGAAGTTAGATGGCAGACACCTTGATATTTTATTGTCTTTCAGAGTTATAAATAGGAGCTGGATTTACTGCTTGGCCACGATGGTCACAAGTACATTTTGAGATGTTTTGTCCCATTCTGAACTTAGATTTCTGGCTTGTCCTAGGAAACATTTAAGAGGACAGCCTCTTAGTGGCTTATCTGTACAACCTCCTGGCTAGTAAAAGCAACTGGTGTGAAAGCTGGGCGCCTGTAATGTAATGCCTGTGGGTAGAGGTAGGTCAGGGCACCTTAGTCCCTGACTCTTTCCAGAAACCGAACCAACGGCACTCAGCACATCATGATGGGTATTATGTACAGAGGGAGGCAGTGGCAGGATTTTAGGATGGGGAATGTTGATGCTAAAGGTGGGGCAGTGGTAGGTGGCACCACCAGCCCTCAGCTAACCAAAACCACACTGCCCATCCTATTTTGTCCTTTGCTTTGGGGCTAGGTAGCAGGGCCGGGGGAAGCTGCAAGAGCATTTCCAAGAAGTACGCAAGTGACACTTTGGAAGAGAGAAGTGTTGTAGAAGCAGGCTATTGCCCTCACCTCAGTCTGGGGTGGCGTGAGGGTGGGACCTTCCACCAGGAGGGGAAATGTAAATCATTGGAAAGGAGGAGGGTATGGTTTACAAGGCAATAAGAACACACTAGGAAGAGTGGTAAGCAGAGGGGATAGTGTTAAAGGCGCAGAGGGGAGGGGACAGAGAGGAGAGAGAAGAGCAGGAGGAACTTGGTTGACATGAAGGAGGCTGTGGGCCGTGTGGCCTGACTACCTGGGTGCCTCAACGGTGGCCACAGTGGAGGGGCTTCCTCACTTACCTGCTGGAGACAAGCAGGCAGGCATTTTACATATGCTTTTAAAAGAATGGTAAGCTCAGTCAAAGGCCCAAGAGGAAATTCATGTGCCCGTTGCAAAAGCTTGGCTAAACACACTTGTTATTCAGGCATTCCCACATTTTCAGTTTGTTTTGAATTGTGGCCAGCCCAGTTTTAATGCTCTTTAAAACCTTTCCAAATAAACAGGTGCTTTCAAGTGCTCAGCTTTGTGTTGTCTGCTTTTGAGCTTGCACTGAAGTAAGCAAAGTGGAAACAGAGACAGCATATTGTAAATTCACTGGGCCTGTGAAGAAGAATTCTCATTAGAAAGAAGTCTAAGAATGGTTTGAAGTGTTAAAAGAAACAATAGGAAAAAAGTCTAGTTTAGAAATCGATATTCCAACAAGAGAGTCTTCAATGTGTATGACTTGGGTCTGTTTCTTTCTCGACCTCAGCACTCCACACCCGCAAATGCGTACGGGTCAGTCAAAGCCTACACCAACTTTGATGCCGACCGGGATGCTCTGAACATTGAAACGGCCATCAAGACCAAAGGTCGGTGATACGCTTGTTCTCTCGTCAGGCTTTGACTCGGGTATTTGCAGTTGTCCCTCGAACCTCCATACTTTGGTCATCTGAAATGGCTTTAATGGAATGGAGCTTCAATGGAGTGGTTTCAACCCTACCTTACCTCACACCTACTTGCTGTCCTCCCTTCCCTCCTCCTGCCTCTCTTTGGAGGGAAGGAGGTGTAAAACATGGGGTGGCGTTTTAACCAAATAGCACAGTAACATGGAAATAGGCCTCAGCTGAGAGCCAGGAGGCCTGGTCCCCTGGGCCCAGCTCCGCCCTCCGAAACCTCAGTGCCTCTTCTGTAAAGGAAGAAGTTGGTCATGGGGATCCCTAAGGGGTGGGTTTTTTTTTTGTCCTGATTCCCTATGAATTTCATTACTTTTGTTGGAAAAATGCTGGGGCAATTTTACTGCTATGCTCTTAGGTTGATCTAATGAGAGAAAAATTCAGACTTTTTTTTTACTCTACTAGTTACCACCACCCCTAAGGCCTAGACATAAAAGAGCTGTTGGAATGAGTATGTTTCCTCGAGTTCCAGGATAAGAGAGGACCAGCAGGCACGAGGCCTCCCTATCTAAATCCAGCAGATAAGGCATTTAAGTGTGTAGAGTTGCACAAGAGCTTAGTCAAGTCATCACACTGTTTTCTGTGTCCACAGAAGTAAAGGTTCTGGCTTTCTGGGCTTATGTTAATGAAGCACGTGTCTTCTGGGTTCCCCCACCCCCTGAATCCCTGGAAACATGGCAATTATTGTGATACTGTGATTCCACCACACTTGTTTTCCCTTCTGGACTTCCTTTGCACTGTGAGGTTGGATGGAGATACAGACAAGACCCAGCAATCAGAGCTGCTGGATCCAGCCCTTGCTGAAGAGCTAGGAGACATTTTTCTCTTCTAGCAGAGTGGACTTATTGACACACTCATACCCAGGTCACTGACGGACAGGGAACCTCAACCAGGATGACCTAGGAACCTATGGAACATGACCATATGCCTGCACATTTACCAATTGTGCCCCTTTTTACTCTCAAAAATTGTTTTATTTTACAGAATAGATTACATGGTCACCTTGCCTAAAACTCTTGGAGAAACTGGTGGGAAGAAAAGGAGAAAGATGCCCTGGCTGGAGTGGCTCAGTGGATTGAGCAACAGCCTGTGAAGCAGGGGGTCGCTGGTTCGATTCCCAGTCAGGGCACATGCCTGGGTTGCAGGCCAGGTCCCCAGTAGGAGGTGTGCAAGAGGCAACCACACATTGATGTTTCTCTCCCTCTCTTTCTCTCCCTTTCCCTCTAAAAATAAATTTTAAAAATCTTTAAAAAAAAAGAAAAGAAAAGGAGAAAGATCCTTTATGTCCTGTGGTTCTACCAGGACATGGGGGTTTGCATCACTTGTCTCCGAGCAGCCTTAAGTTCCAGGGGGACATCGTGGGCACTTTCCGGAATGGCTACTCGAACCTCTGAAGGGAGAATAATGAAGTGTCCAAATTTGACCTTTAAGAAGTCTTCTTTTTTGGTGCTTTTAAATGACCATGCTTGTCAAAGACCAGGTTGGCAAGTCAGGAAGTCACTAGTCAGAACGTAAAACTAAAGTCTGTAGGCTTATCTCGTTACAGTCGGTTCTACTCAGTGAAGCGCAATGGATGAGAACGTGTGTGATCATTTTACATCTTGGCTCTGCCACGAATGTATTAGCTATCTGACTCTGGAAAAATACTTAGCTTCCTTAAGCCTCAGTGTTTTTACTAGTAAGTAGGACTCATCAAAGTTCCCACCTCGCAGGGTTATTGTGAAGTAACTCTTAACACCTTGGCATAGAGCCTGGCATTTTGACATTGCCCAGAAGAGTTTACCTGAAAACACACACACACACAATCCACTTTTCCTAAAACTCACCGTCTCATTATCTGGGTGTGTCTGCATTCCTGGGGCTCCCCACCGTGCCATCGCCATGGGAGAAACACACTCGAAGTCTAACAGTTAACTCATCTGACAAAGACAGTGCCTTTCCCCAGCTTGAGACAAAGACTGCTTTTATCCCTGCATGAGAAAGCTTTTAGCACATTGGAATGTAAAGATTGCGCAAATGAACTCTGGGAACAGCTGAAACTCCCATGGCAATAAAAATACCTTCAGGCGCTCTCTAAGTTAGCAGGAAAATACTGTAGTTTCTAAGCAGAAATGTCTGCACAGCGGAGACTTGGATTCCTGCTTTCTAGTTTGGTCCAAAGCAGCTGACAGCACCATGATCCCAGTGACAACTATTTATTGAATTTATTGAGTGCTCGTTATGGGCAGGCATTGCAACCAAGCAGTTTTGGAACACTCGTCTGAGAAGAACTTCAGATCCATCCTGTGGTGTAGCAGGCCAGTTTATGGGTGACACAGTTGAGGGTTAGCATGCTCTAGGTCTCTTGGTCTTATTTCAGACTGGGGTTTGAACTGGTTCTGTCCAGCCCCAGGCTGGAGGCTTAACCACCCCAATATTGTGATGCCAACCTTCCAGGGTCACACCTTTTCTCTTTGCTGAGTGTAAAATGTGAGAAACGCGATTCTGTTGTTATCAGACACGTCACATCTGTCAGATCCGTGGTCCCACTTTAGGGACCTGTCCTCTTCTCTTTCAGACTTAAAGCCCAATGAGTTCCACTTAAGAACCCATTTTTATTTACTTTTTTTTTTTTTTTTTGGTGCCTAATGATTTTAGAGAGTAATTAAGTTTTCTTGCATTGTCTCTTGGTCCTTTAAAATAATTTCTAGATTGTCAGTATGTTTAAAACTTTAACCTCCTCCTAGGAAACCGTTGAGAACAAAGACTATGATATCCGTACAGAGCTCAGTGCACCAGGCATGTTAGTATCAGATACCTTCTAGTTGGGGAGTGACCTGGGACATGGTGGTAGCTCAATAGCACACAGAATGTAGGCTGTCAGAGACGAGAAAATACAGTTTCTGAACTTTTTAACCTTTTTATTTGATATAATTCACATACCATATAATTCACTGTATAAAATGTAGAACTCACTGTTTTTTAGTGTATTCACGGAGTTGTACAACCATCACAATTCCAGAACACTGTTTTAACATTTACCCTAACTGACATTTACATCAAGAAATGGGCATAAGAGTGTATATGGTATGATTATACCACAATTTTTTTATGGCAAAAAGGAAAAAGGATGTTATTAACTGATATATAGAATTATGGGTAATTGATTCTTTTCCTTTCTTTTGCTTTCAATATATTCTCTTAAGTTTTCAATTATGATGACACATATCAACTTCATAATGAAAGACAGTAAATTTAATTACAAACAAAAATGAAGTCATTTGTTGGGAGGGTAAAATCCCTTTCATTCCTTTTCCTTCCCCTTGATATTTTTAGATAACTAACACCACTTAAAAACAAGCTAATTAAGATCTTTGCCCTCCCTTTTAGAATGCCTTCTACCTTCAATGTAATTAAGAAGCTGCCACACCCCACTCCCACCTCCAAGGCTTCACGGGGAGAACGCAATGCTAAGTAATTGGTGCTTCCTTGACATGAAAGGAAACGAAGCGTAAACCTTAAATGCTGACAAAAACAAAAGCCAGAAGACCATGAAAAGTAAAGACGACTATTTAGGTCTTCTCTCCTAGAAAGGGTAACCTAAGTGAGTGTGCACAGACCTGTGGGCGTGTGTGCCAAGTGCAGAGTGTGCTGGGTAGTGCCTGCTGCACCTGATGCAAATCTACTTCCTTATTGTCCAAGTAAGTACTCTCAGTAGGAGAGGTGGGAGAGCGAGTGACCTGTGGTGGAGGGTTAATCAGTTGCTGTTAAACATGAGGACTGTGAAGGAGCAGCCCTGGAGTGGGGAGGGTTAACAGGAGGAGCAGACCTGGGCAACATCTACAGGCTGGCGGGGCCTGGACTGGTCAGAAGGTAGGTTCCAAAGCAGCTCTTACCCATCCCTTCCCCTTTATCATCTCTCACTTGGCCTGGCATCTGTCCTTTAAGAAAAAAATATTTTTTTATTTATTGATTTTAGAGAGAGAGGGCAATGGAGAGAGAGAGAGAAAAACAGTTATTTCTTGTTCCATGTACTGATGTATCCATTGGTTGATCCTTGTATGTGCCCTGATCAAACCCCTCAACCTTGGTGTATCGAGACAATGCTCCAGTCAACAGAGCTACATGGCCAGGATGTGTCCTTTTAATGGGCCTCCTTGCCTCATCCATTGCAGGTTCTTTTTCTGTCTTCATCTCCAGGCTATTCCGTGCCCCAGACAGAGCCTTTGCTCTGTATGGATTTCTCTCCCACCAGAATGTCAGCTTCTTGAAGGCAAGGACTTTATTTCGTTAACCGGATTTAACCTTATTCGCACAGCCCTTGGGACTGTGTGAGAAGATAAACACTTAACGCAAATAGCCCAGTGTACGCAGGCACCAGAGCACACGGTGTGTTCAGGGAGTGGGGACCTGTGACTGGCAGATGAAGTAGCAAAGGGCAGTTCCAGAATCTGGACAGTGTCCGGAGAGGGTGACAGCCCCCTGGTGAGCTTTGATCTGTTTTTACAAAAACAATTTAGCTGATTTTCCTAAGCCTGCTTTGTTTCTACTTTGAAGGGCTCTCAGTATTTCTTGAGTATGTTACCTAAACCCAGTGCGTGATTGTTCCGTGTTATGCTCTGGCTTGAGGTAGACGGTGCAATTACTTACCTTAATTTATGTCTAGTTAGAAGCTGGATAAAGCTATGCAAAAGTAGTAATATTGCTTAATTAACAAGAGGTTTTGGAGTCTTAAATCTGTTGGAGTCTCTTGGTCTAGATTGGCCTTGGGTTAAATATATACTATGGAGTGTACAACACAGCTGTGAATGGTTTACCATATGGGTCCAAATAACTAGAAAGGAAAGTCAGCTAAATTAGAAAAGGATGAATCTAGACTACATAAAATAGATTGTAATTAGAGGCAGCACAACCCCGGAGTTAGTGTAAGTGCCAATAAACTGGTCCAGCTTGGGTCTCTCTCTCTCTGGAAGGGGAGGGTAATGAGTTGCCCTATTATTATTGCCAGTTTTGATTTTAGCAGTATTTGTGTTCTCCGGAAGGGATGCAAAAGCGGGTAATGTTTTTTCCCCCTTCTCGTAAGCATAAGTATAGAAGCATAATGGCAGCAAGTTTCTGCACTTGCTTTTTTCTCAATGCTTTTAAAATGGAACCAGTTAGGGTTTATTTCCGGCTTGGCCAAAAGTCTAACAGCCCTCTGACAATGGTGAGCAAGCCAGGACCCGTGTTTCGGTCTCATGGTCACACCTGCACCCCTGGAGGTGTGTTCATTCGGTTGAGAGAGTGATTGGGATTAGGAATATGTGGTTTAGAAGATGTCAGGAGGCAGATTGGCTCCGAAAGCAGCTTCTCTCCTCCTAGAGGGGGTGGGAGGTGAGGGCCCAGAGCAGCAAGAAGCCCTGAGTCTGAGTGAGAGTGTGCTTGTGATGAAGGCTTTGGGGACTCCCGTGGCCCCGGGTGTCTCACCCTCCTGGAAAGGAGCAGGAGGGAGTGTTCCCCTTGCTGAGGCCTCTCCCTTGTGCAGACTTAACTTTCGTTGGAGTTCTCATCTTACGCCGCTGCTGGGGACAAAGAGGGACCAGTGCTGAGTCACAGCCACCTTTGCTCAGGGAACAGATTTTCTGATTTCCTTCAAAATGACTTTCGTGTCTCCCCAGGTGGTGGTGGGGTGCAGATGCCCAGCCCGAGCGAAGACGCCTGTAAAACCTGGGTGAAGGATTCTTTGCTCCCTTTCTAAACCGTAGGCCTCAATTTCTGTTGCCTACCTCTCGGCTCTTCCTTTTTTTTTGTAAAAACCGTCCCCTCTTTTCCCCCTGAGGAAATCCGAGTATCAGTGCCACCCAGGGACAATGGAAGGATCCAGATTCCTACCTGGTGTCAATGCTAAGTCAACAAATAATAAATTCACTGCCAGTTGTGTTCAGGGTAGGTATGTTAGGCCTTCTTGCCTCTTTCCAGATTATTAATTTTCAGTTTCAAGAGGCCGATAGAGTAGCAGAGCACAAAACGTTGCTTGCATTTTATGCTCAGTCCTTTATTTGCGATTTGATTTGATTTGAGTCTTGAGTGGTGGCCTGCGTTGTGTTTTTCTCCTGGTCCTGTAGAGTATTTGAGAAATGTAATTTTGCATAGAGAGCAGACAGGGGTCTGGGTTATGAAAGTACCCAGTGGGATTACCAAATAGATGGTACTTAAATCCTTTCTAAGGGTCTCAGCTGAAGAGAGACCAGAGTGGAATGGGGACAGAAGTTTGATTTCTGGGCCAAGCCTTCTTCTTAGGTACTTAGCTAAAATGACACTTTCCCTGAGTGGGGACCATGTTCCCCCCAGCTCTGCCAGACTTGGGAGAGCAGCTGAGCTTCCCAGTCTCCTCCCACCCTGTGCGGTGCTTGTTTTCTGTCCCATCTCTCAGGCAGCTGCCAAAGTTTGTCATGAAACTGGACTCTAATTTAATGCGCGCTGATGGCCCCATGTTCTCTATGCCCTGTATTTCCATAGACCAAAAACCGAGCACAGTCCGGAGCCAGGCCAGCCACAGAGAAGCTGAGTGGAGAAGGCAGTCGACGTGTTCCCAGTCAGTAACCCAGCCAGTCCTTTCTGCATCCCTGTAAATTGTGGTCTCATGGTGTCTGTGTTGCAGGATGCGAAACCGAGGCACAGGGGGTAACTCACATGCCCCAGATTGTAAGTTCTTAGTCCCACATCATTGCCAGAGCACTGCATCTGTTGCTGCCACTTAGCTAGATGCCACCCTTTTGCATCTGTTGCCCACCTGGATGTCTGGCTCCTGTTGAGCCTCTGGAGACAGAACTCACTTCTGCTGAGTGGTCCAGAGAGGTGACTGAGAGCAGGAATTCTTGCCAGGCAGTACCCTGGCTGGTAGTGGCAAGGAGACTTTTGGACATCAGTGTGTGTGTGTGTGTGTGTGTCCCTAAAATCACTCCCAGTAGACAGATGACTTGTTGGCAGGGACTGCCTCTTTCCCACCAAGTTCTTATTGGCTGTCTCTGGAAGAGAGTCTTCTAGCTCTTTCTATTGAGAAAACCCCAGATGGGTGGTCTTTTCGCTGGCCACACATTGTTACTTGAGGGGCAAATCCAGTAACTACTTGATTATCTATTGATTATTAAGTGTGTTCATTTATATGTACTAAACAAGTTCCATTCTGCAGATATATAAACACATTGTGTCAGTATAATTTGTAAAAGGTACAAACATGACTCATAAATACAGGATCAACACATTTAACTCGCTCAAATAAGACTGGTTCAAGGGGTGATTGAGAGACTGGGCATTGAATAAAGAATGTTGGAATGAGCTTACTGGGCTGGACACAAGACTGTTAATTTCCTGCAGGGCACTGAGGCCTCAGCCTTTGGAGCTCTCCTTGCCAGGGGACCAAAACCTCCAAGCTAACACGTTACTTAAGAGAGCCTGTACCCTAGTCAATAGTACGTTACAGTAGTGAGGTCCCCAATGAATGGGAGCACGTATCTGCATAGTCCTGGACGGGCCTCCTAGGCACACTGGGAGGGCATGCAGTCTTTCTCTTACCTCATTTTCAAGTTTTGGATAATTTCCTGTAGCAGGAGGCAGGATAGCCCAGTTCATTGAGTCTTTAATCCTGGTTTGAATCCCAGCCCTGCTTGTGAGAGCCCCTGCCTTTTTTTAAAACAATTTTTATTTATTTATAAAGATTTTATTTATTTTTTAGACAGAGGAGAAGGAAGGGAGAAAAAGAGGGAGAGAAGTATTGATAAGTTGCTCCTCACACACCTCCAACTGGGGAGCTGGCCTGCAACCCAGGCATGTGCTCTGACTAGGAATTGAACCAGTGACCTTTCGGTTCACAGGCCAACCCACCCGACCCACTGAGCTACACCAGTCAGGGCTTTATTTATTTTTATTTATTGATTATGGAGAGAGAGAGAGAGCAAGAGCAATTTGTTCTACTTGTTTAGGGATTCATTGGTTGAGTCTTGCATATGCCCTGAGCCCTGACCGGAAATGGAACCGGCAACCTTGGTGTATCCAAATGATGCTCTAACCAACTGAACTACGTGGCCAGGGCTGCAAGTCCTTGCTTTCTGTGAGTATTGCTTTCCTCATTGGTAAAATGGGTAAGATTCTACCCACCTCACCTGGATGTGGTAGAATTACATAATAGAAATAGTGTAAAGCACCTGGCAAAATGCCTGGCACCTAGTAGGTACTTAGTGACTAGCTGGCTTGGTATTATAATAAATAAAATACGTCCACACCTCTGCAAATACGGCCCTCCTGTCAGTGGCCTGCCTTGGACCTTGCTGTAAAGATGATTTCTTCTGAGGTTCTGTACTGATATACCCAGTAATCTAAGCCGAATCATGGTTTTTTCCCAAGATCGAGATAATGAGAAGATCTGGGCAATTTGTCTGTAGTTTCTCATCAGTCAGCCCCGCCCGACAGTCCTGTGTCCTTCATCAAACAGAATGAAATCCATTTTCTGTGTGCAGCCAGTGTGTCTTGGCAGATGTGAGTCAGCATCCTGTTCAGAATAGCCTCCTGGTTCCTTGCCCATGGACAATAAAGACATTTTCCATGGAGTGCCAGATGCGGAGCTGACTTGGGGTTTCCACCCACAGAAGGGGTGGGGGAGGAAACTCCAGGAGGCAGATTCTGTGGTTTGGGGTCCAACCATTATTTTAGACTGCAAGTATCCCTTAGGTTTTAAAAATACAGCGGGTGGTTTAAGGAACCCACGACCCCAGACCTCTGTGCTTGAGCCCTGCCGTCAGCAGTGCCTCCCTGTGACATCACTGGGCAGAGCTGTGGTTGCAGGTTCCCTGCCATTTGGAACAGTGCCTCACCTTTCCGATGTCCCAGCTCAGTGCTGGAAACAGTTTGCAGTCAGCCGGTGGGGCTGGCCGACCATTTTCGTTTAAGGAATAAACGCTCACAAACGTGACGGTGCTCTTTTCTGTCCGGAGCCAAATAAATGTGTCTTAGATCCTCGCCGGTCTTGAAAATCTTAACCTCTATTAGTTTGGAAAGAATTTTTTTAAGCAATTTATTTATTGTTTTTGAGAGAGGAGATTTAATATTCCACTTCCTTATGCATTCATTGGTTGCTTGTATGTGCCCTGACGGGGGCTCCGAACCCAGAACTTTGGCATATTGGGACAACACTCTAACCAACTAAGCACCCAGCCAGGACAAAAATAAGTTTTTAAAAATCTCTGTGGACCACAGAATTTCTGTGTTCTCACCCACCTTCTGTAGGAGCCCCCCCCCCCCCCCCATGCACATCACTGCTTCCCAGTGTGAGCTTTTGCTTAAATTACTTTGTGACCTTCTACATCAAACACAATTGAAACGGATGGCAAAGCAAACCTCAGGTTTGTTTTTCCCTTATTCTTTTGCCCAGCCACGCAGTTTCATTTAGATCCTGGGCCCTTCCGCCCAGCAAACACTTCCCTATTACACGGGATCAACGTGAGCCGTCGGAAAGTACAAATGCAGAGGGGCAGAACCTCATCTCCTGGGCGTCTACGCCTGTGCTACGTCTGTTGAAGTGTCCTGGTGGTCCACACTCATGCTGCCTGACATAGGGAGCTGAGTGTTCAGTCCTCACCTTCAGCTACATCCTGGGCAGAAACGATGAGTCACCAGGTGACCCTGGCAGCCCCACCTGTGCTGGACTGTTTTCCACAGGAATAAACTGTCTTGCCAGTTACGGTGGCGGGTCAAGAGGAAGCAGCAGTGCTCTGAAGATAAGGTGGTTAAATCCCGTAGGCCGATGTGTATATTCTGGTGGTGTGACATAGGATATGCCTTAAGTGGCTTTGACGAGGCAGTGGATCCTGGGCTCCATGATTTTTCTTCATCTTTCCAGTTCAATTTGAAGCTTGCAGACAATGGTACGGGAGAAACAGCTGATGTAGGTGAGGTTCTCAGAAGGGAGAGGGGGCTTCCACTTGAAGAAATAACCCTTGTTTAATTTCCTTGTAGTTGCTGGCAGTAGCATTTTTGTAAAGCATCAGATTGCTCGCTCGTAAGATATCCCAGCATGCCGGAGGCTGCATCTCAGCAGGCTGTTTGGTTGGTAAATAATTTAGGTAAAACACATTTAGATTCCTTCCGACTAGAGCAGTTGCTGCCTCCTAGGTGAGGTTCAGGTTAACCGCCCAGGCTCTTTATGAGGATTTCCAGTAATTGGATTGAACTCCGACTCAGTGGGCTGGATGCTTGGGCGTCGTGAACAGAGAAGCAGAAGGCCCTGCCGCCGGCTAAGAGCATGGTGGCGCCGCGGTTTGTGCGGCGAGCTCTTTGCGGGCGTTGTTTCCTGCCTGGGTTTTGGGGACACAGGTAAGCGTTTCTTTCCCTGAAATTGTAGACGGCCCTGCGGTTGGTAGAAGTGCACTTGACAGTCTTGTACGTGGGGAGATTTCTCAAGAGCTTTCCATTCCTTACCCGTGCTTAGCCATCTCTGCTGGTGACTCTTGGTGGCTCCTAAATAATCACCGGGGAGGTGGCTGACATGCTGCTTCCTGGGTCCAAAGTCCTACAGGGCCTTTAATCAGTAGACCTCGGGTGGGACCCAGGGGACTGTGTTTTTAGTAAGTGCCTCATGTGGTTCTAATTCAGGCCGGCCGGGGACCACATCTGACACAAATACAACTTTGCATTTGTCCCCAGGGGAGAATAGTTTATTTGTGGTTCAGTGTTCTTGGTGTGCATTCAGGTCAGCAGCCCCAAATTGATTTCAGGAAATATTAGGATTGAGGTTAGGTGGATATAATTGTGATTTGTTGTTGTTCTCTAGCATTTTCAAACTTGGGTAAGAAAGTTAAGTGTAAAGCAGGAAACATACATAAACAAGTGGGTTTTTTTTTTTTTTTTTTTTTTTTTTAACTTACTGATTTGAGAGAAAGAGAGAAACACTGATTTGTTGTTCTACTTATGTATGCATTCATTGGTTGATTCTTGTGTGTGCCCTGACTGGAGGTTGAACCCTCAACCTTGGCATATCAGGACCATGCTCTAACCAAATGAGCTACCCACCCAGGGCCCCAGTGGTTTTCCTAGTATAAAGTTAGAGCCATAAAATAAAGCGAGGGAGAGCGCACCTGTGGGGGGGTAGGTGAGCAGCAGGTGCATGTGCCCAGACACATCTGCTAAGGTGGCCTCTAACTTTCACCAGTCTTTGCATCAATCTGTCCTGCCCCTACCTAACTGAAAGTAAATACATTAAAAGTGCAATTCTGTCGCTGTTTTATGGAAGTAGAACTGGAGATCGTTGTTCAAGCCCCTTCTGCAGACGTGGAAGCTGAGGATCAGGGAAGGCAGATGTTTATACCGGTGTTCAGTGTTTTCATCCATACACTGGGAAGAGAAACAACTATCTCCACGGGGTGATTAAATGATACAGTTGTTGTTAGGATGTTTTGGAAACCAAAGAGAATTATATAGCTCTAGCTCCTAATTAACTGAAGTATTTAGAACCATGCCAAGAATTGGTTGAGGTGAAGTCACTACTTGATTCTAGATCATTGATTGCATGTCACTCACAGTGCATTTAAAAAACCCTTTTATGCTCATCATGGAACTTTGAAAGCATATAATCAAAAGAAAAAACCTTACATTACCCATAATTTCATCACTCAGATGATCATTATTAAGATTTTGGTATAAAGGCTTTGAGATATTTTCTTATACATGCATATGTATTTTATAAAATTGGGTTATACGTGGTATACTGCTTTGCAACCTGTATTATTTTTTTATTTAACAGTATTTTATTTTTTCTTTTACTTAACAGTATATTGTGAGAGCATTTTTCCATGTCACTTAGTACTTTATACCGCCATTTTACTTGACTGTAATATCCCATTATATAAACAAGAACATTTATTTAATCAGTCTCTTAATGAACGTAGGGCTTTCTCTTCCCTTTGTTTCTGATATTTTACAAACTGCTGAAAGAGCATCCCTTGCACAGCAGTTGGACTCCATGTTGACAGTGGCTGCTCTCAAAACTAGAGCCCGCATAATAGATGTGCAGTTAATGTACCCGACTCACATTTGGCATGAACTCACTTTCATTTTTATACCCAGAAATTCTAACTTTCAGCTTTTTGATCTAACATGCTTGAGAGCTGAGGACGCCTTCTCTGTCCACTCATTGCCCTGGCTTAGGAGCATTGCGGTTCTGGCCTCTCTGTTGCTCTGGGGCGCCCAGCGACCTGTAGGCCAGGCTGTTTGCAGTTCGCATGTGACCTTGCAGGCCTAGCTACTCTGCTGTCTCGCCCAAGAATTGCTGCCCACTTATGGCAAAGACTCTTTATTAAACAAAATTCATATTCAGCCAAGAGAGAGATGTTTTGCTTTCTGAATTCCTAAAATCATGCTTTCTTAAGGTAAATGGCATGTTAGGAGTATTTCTGACATAAAATTGGAAACTTTCAGATACCAGAAGGCATTGCTTATCTTTGTAAATACACATGTTCCAATTAAAATAGGTGCTAAAATATTTTGGTGGCACTTCAAAACTCCCAATTTAGATTTAATTTAGATTAAAACACTTACTCTTTTTAATAAAGTTATGAAATTGATTATTAAAATTGCCTATTGAAGATTAAAAGCAGTGGAACGTTTATTTTCCTTACAAAACAATTTAGTCTTCAATAAGTATGATTGTATTAATCAATTATGCTATTAAAATACAACTGCCATATTAAATATGACTCATTTGTCATGACAGCTTCTATAATTATAGGAATTATACCTAGCTCCTTACATAGTCACACTCCTGCGATAAATATAAATAATTGTCTCTATTAACTCAGTCCGCAGTTACTCTCTATTAAATCCCCAGTTAAATAGCAATTTGGAGACCTTCATTTAAAATCCTTCCACATCTTTGTTGTTCCATTCGACTGCCAGAGCACTACAAATGCACCTAGTGTTGATTCCAGAAACCTATTAATGAATAAAATAGTTTCTTTAAACACAAGTATTTAAAAGATCCAGTTAGGCTTGAGGTGTGCAGTGGTCAGGGGACAGAGAAGCGCGCATACCCATTAGGTTGGAGGGTGCTGACCGAGAGAGAGACCAAATTTTGATGTCCTAGCATGTTTATTTGGAAAACAGTATATGCATTTTTATTTGTAAAACTGTTTCAAACCTTCTGTATCAGCCCAAAGGCCCAGAGCATACGGCTAACTCTTCGCGGCTTGCATTCCTGTAGGTGTAGATGAGGTCACCATCGTCAACATTCTGACCAACCGCAGCAATGAGCAGAGACAGGATATTGCCTTCGCCTACCAGAGAAGGACCAAAAAGGTACGGGCAGTCTGGGGGATGCAGGGCACTCCTTGTTGAATTTCATTTTCTTCAGCCATTGCTTTTTCATTTCATGCATTCTGGGTTGTACCAGCAAGAGCCTTCTGGAACCCTTGGGGGGTGTAAGGTTTCCTCTCACAACCTTGTGAGAGCCACGGCTCCCACACACGTGGCCCCTGGAGTGCGTGGAGCCCTTACACAAACACCATGTGCCCCTCTAGCCCCCAGTGTGCAGAGGAGCAGTTCTGGGAAGGGAGTCAGAAAGCCGGAGGGAGTAACAACAGAGGCACCATTTATTGAAGGCTTACTTTGTGCCAGGCATGTAGTTCCTGTGCATGTAGCAGCAGCTCACTTCATCTTTATGACTTCTGCTGGCTCTTGATAAGATGTTTCTAATTTAATCCTAGGACGCTTGGCTCCAGCCAGTATTGATCTTGACATGCTCCTCTCGTTCTTTAAAAAAAAAAAAACAGCTACACTTGAATTCTGAGAGCTTTGCAATGAACGGACTTAATGGTTGGTTTGGTCTACCACCAGGCTATCTTCGACATGCCATGTCCCCACTCTGTAAAGGGCCTTTGTGTGCTTGTTCTCTGGCTTGTCCACCAGTGGTTAAAGGACAACCCCGGGCTTATGCCTCCTTTATTATTGCAGTGTTAGGAACTTTTATTTTTAAGAACGGGCTGCTTTATTTTTAACTTCTTGCTATTAAAAGCCTTAGATTTATTCTCGAGTGGTGTGGTAAGTGTGGCTTCCTGCAGGTCCCGTTCGACTTCCGGTTCTTACTCGCAGCCCCTGTGGAGGTGAGCTGGAAGCGCTCTGGAGAACATTTCTGCTCTTGGGGTTGACATGACCACCAAGGTCCTGGGAGTTGCAGGTCAAGCCCTGTTACGGCTCCCTCCCTCACCTCCTGAAACAGTTGGAAAGGACATAAATAGGAAGGCATCTGGCTTCTTTCATGTCGTGTGCATTAAAATTCTTCTTCCAACTAGACTTACAGTGATCTGTAGTGAGGCACGAAAGGGAGTGTATTATTTCTCCACTTCCGCGAGGGGGTTTGTTAGCTGGTAGAAGTGCACTTCAGTTGGCACAGGAGGCCCACCTCTTTGGACAGTGTGCCTATAATTGCTCCTCAGCTGTCACTCACAGGGTGGGGTCTTGGAATGCACTTCAGTATGTACACAGAAGTGTACAAGGGACTAGAGAAGCCTGGATCTTGATTTCAAATTAGATGGTGGACAAAGCTGTCATGTACCCTGTTGGAGGGAAGATATTACCAGAATCATAATAGGACTCAGTGACCTCACAGGCTTTGCTGTGTGCTGGGCACAGCTCACTGTCCTTCTGATTCATCTCTCAGCCTTGGGCTAAGGAAAATCGTCATCTTTTACAGAAAAATACGTGAACTCCTTGAGATAATTTCTGAAGGAAATTCTGGACACAGACCTGGTTGTTTTGAATGAGTTGTTTGC
Organism: Macrotus californicus; assembly: GCA_007922815.1. NCBI lineage: Eukaryota > Metazoa > Chordata > Mammalia > Chiroptera > Phyllostomidae > Macrotus > Macrotus californicus. The sequence goes on from VMDR010001798.1 coordinate 71,454, forward strand.
ATAAGAAAGGAGAAAGCCCACAGTGCAGATTAATTTAGGGATATGGCCCAAAGCGGCCAAGGTAATGAACTTGAACAGCACGGGCAGGGCTAGTAGAAGTGGATGGGAGCTGGGAGAGAGGGTTGATTTTATATTGCTTTCATGTTCAAGCAGATGCCAGATTTCTCCATGTAAGGAAAGATTGTGTTTTATTTATCAAACATTTCTGGAGGAAGTTGAACACCCATAAGGTATTTATAATAGAAGTGGAAGAAGTCGGTAGGTACACAAATGCTATTTGAGGGTTGAACAGAGCATGGGTAGAGGGGAGTGTCAAAGGTAGGCGGAGTCTGGAATTACCTAACCTCAAAGTTCCAAATCGGAAAATTGGTACTATATTTGGAAGGTGTTGCTTTTAAAGTCCCCTCCTACGTGCTACGTGTAACTAGGCCAGTGGGAAGCAGGAGAGCGTCAGTGGTGAAAGGGTTGGGCCGATGATTTCTAAGATCCCACTAAGCCCTCAACCTCCACGAATGATTTGAGAAGATTCTCTCTGAAGTAGGCTACACATCACCTCTCTGCGCCTGCAAGTATCTGTAGGGGCTGAACCTTGCATCAGCCGATGCCGTGGGGTACTGCTGGAGAGCAGGAGAGAAAGACAGGAGGGAGAGAAGAGGAGCGAAGAAGTGAAAAGAGAATGTAATTACCGTAGGAGGGTGTGGGCATCAACCCCCACCCATTTTCGTAGGTGGTGTCATCCCCGAGGAGGCTGCGTCATTGAATTTTGGGGTATCTGTTACCTCCACGGGTGCCAACTCAGACCTCTCCTGATGTAAAATCTGTGTTAATGTGATAGTGGAACCCCTAAGAAATAGTCCACCATGGAGAAGTTGTTGGAGTAATTGAGGTGCTTTAGTCCCCCCCTCCCCCGTCATCACCGTCAACCCTGCCTAGTTTGGTACGGACAAGTAGATATTTTCTTGGCCCTGGATGAAGTGTTTTGCATGGGAAGGCTTCATGAGCCACTTCCAGACATACTGGGGCCTCTGGTCCCTTTGGAAGACGCTTTTGGGAGCCACCCTGGGCACAGCTGTACACATACCTTTTACAGGAAGATATGAGCAGGTGAAAAGACCTCTGCTTCCCTGGAGCCCCCCACCCCCACTCAAACTGGCTCCCTCTTAGCAGGGGCCTTGACCCCAGAAGGTGCCCCATCTACCACGGGGTTTGCCACATGCAAATATATCTGAAAACGCTCTAATGCTCATTGCTTTCTGAGGAATTGCAGACTGCTCTGATTTCCTTTTAATGAGCAGTGGGGAGAAGGCAACATCAGCTCAGATTTTAAGGGTTTTTTGTCAGAGCAAAGTCTGATCTTTCGGTTTCTGCCACCTGGGTCTGTTGAAGGGCCCGCAGTTAAGGGACAGTGGGATCCAAGACCCCTGAATAGTCAAAGAATCACAACCTGCTTCACAAGCACGTCGCTCTTTCTGTTGCTTTACCCACCGGTTTTAAAGGGAATATTGGTTACCAACCGAGTTTTCTGTGTTCTTGCTGTTTTTTTTTTTGAAGGAACTTCCGTCAGCGCTGAAGTCAGCCTTGTCCGGCCACCTGGAGACGGTGATTTTGGGCCTATTGAGAACACCTGCTCAGTATGACGCTTCCGAGCTGAAGGCCTCCATGAAGGTAAACACATCGAGTCTGCCATTAATATTTGTGAATTGCAGCTTTTTGAGTGTAATTAGGTGATTTTCGGTTTTGTTGAATTCTCATTTGGAGCCCTCTTATTTGGAATGAACGGCAGCTAAAAGTCTCAGGATTGGTACCAAAAATATTTCAATTACTTTTTTTTTTTTTAAGAGTGTAAAGAAATTTCATGATGCTGAGAAGTCGGTTACCAGCTGCTACTGCCTGGCACCTGGGCCAACTGAAACACCATTTGGAGAAGCTCCTTCCTTGATTACACTTCCTCCTTAAAAAAGATTTGTTTTGATACGAAGGCAAAAGGAAAACGCAGAGGTTTTGTTAAGTGAGGCTTGCAAGCTCTGCCCATGCTCCCGGGTGTTTCTCTCTCTGACCTCCTTGTCAGTCCCGTTGTTTGATTCACATTTGGGCAAAATCAGAACAGCACCGTGCATATCCAGAGTGATTTCAGATGGTGAATGGTATCTGTGTTTTGTGTAAAGTGTGGTAGCACATGATCTTTTGTTTTTCTTTTCAAAGTTATTTTGAACCTGCAGTTTTGGTTTAAATTAGATGGTCAAAATTGCAGTTTGGAAACCCTCTGACTGTTGTGTGCCCCTACACCATCACGTATCATATAAATGTGACAGAGGCACAAATGCTGAGTGCCTGTTACAGCAAAGCATCGCAGGACCCTTTGCCGTGTGTGACTGCGTCCCTGAGCAATCAGATACTGCCCTCTGCCGGTAAATCTGGGGAAAGCCTCCGCCTTAGGGAGAGAGCTGCAGTTCTGATTTCTTACTCTAAGTCTGACAGGCGTTTTCTGTGATGCCAACTGTTCCTGAATTATGAAGAGACCGAGCCTGTCACCAGAGCGAATGTCACGGTTCAGTTGTCATCTCTCTCCCCAGAGAGCACCCCGAGAGTGAGGCGGCTTCACACAGCAGGCATGTCCAGGGCCCGCAACTTGATAGATCGCTCAAGGCTGCCCAAGGATTTGTTGTGAACTCGCTCTTTCTTCGCTTCTCTAGGTTATTCGAGCAGACTTGCTCTGAGTTTCCTAAGTGGGCGATAGTATTGCAGGGAAGGCATTATTCAGAATGATGAAATGTCAGCAACACTTCATGATCCTGCCTGATAAAAAGCGCACTCCTGAGAACCAAGTCGCGGGGCCTTTGGGGCCGTAGATGAGCCTGGCCTCTCCCAGGTTCCTTCTGACCGTCATCACTTCAGATCAGTTTATCTTCTTTTCATCAAGTATTCATTTAGTTGTGGTTCATTCGGTTTTGCTAGTATCTATTACCAGGATGGGTGACTGGAAACCGACCTGTCTGAGATGTCAGTCACCGCTGTAATCTCTGTAATTGGGTCCGATGAAAGGTGCTTTGACTTCTAACCTTTGACCTTGCACCAGCTCTTCCATTAGCTGTCACAGCTGAGTACCCTTCCGAAGCCTATAAAGCCTGAAGTGACGTTAACTGAACTACGCTTTAAACACTTTTTTGTTTTGTCTTGACTTCTGGCAATACCAGTGGCAGTATCTGCCGTATGTTACAGTAGAAGTCACCCTTGTGATAGGACTTGTGGATAATCTGTGGAGAGCTTGGGCCGAAGTGGTAGAAATCGCCAAGGTCACCTTTGAAGATAGAGATAAAAAGTGCTATGAGAATTTTCAGATATTAACACTGGTGTATCAGTGATGGAAGAAAATAGATCTTACGTTGCCTACCTGCTTTACATTTCTACAATGTCAGGATATAGCATTCCTTCCAATGCATGAGTTATTTTTAGATGAAAAAACTGCCCTCTAAAATACTTAAAGATGCTTGGTAATCATTCTATAACATTTGTATAGAATGCTTTGTAGACCTTTTGCTAAGAAAAGAAATTTTGGCTTTGCTAGAACCTCTGTGATTAAAAACTCGGGAGGAAGAGCATTGGCTCATAGATTATATTAAGAATAAAATTCAAAATTAACCATTAACCCGAGGCTTAGTTTATATTACACAAACCCCTCTTCAGGAGCATAGAAACTCTAATAAGTTTAATTAATAGCTGACATACTTTTCATGTGTATCAGTAAGTTTCTTATTGTATTAACACCTTATAATTGATCTACATTTTAAACAGTTGTAATTCTACTTAGTTCAAAGTGATATTTCCATATTCGGAAAGACAAGTATTAGAGAATCCTCATTATTAAATCTTGACTTTGATCATGAAGCCAGCTTTGAAATACATGTTTCAGGGAGTCCTTTCAAGCTATCTGGCACGCTCAAAAGTGTATATATTAAATTTGAATACATCACCCATCAAGTTCTTATTCCTTAATAAAGTGTTGGTGTCTAGGTTTATTTGGCATTTCATTATTTCCCTTTGCTTCCCTAAAATGCCTGGAGAGTGCATAGTAATCAAGCAAAAATGGAAATACAAGAATGAAATTTTTAACATTAACCCAATTTTACATTTCAAAGAGGTGAAGCTAAAAATATCATCTTATCTATACCTACCTTGGTAAAAAAAAAAAAAAAAAAAAACACTTCTAATCTAATGATATTGGCTGCAAATAACAACATAAAATCTCTATATTTCTTTATTTTATTAGTTTGTGTTTTTTTAAATTTGTATTTATTGATTTTAAAGAGAGAGGAAGGAGGGAGAGCAAGAGACAGACAGACAGACATCAGTTTGTTGTTCCACTTACTTAGGCACTCATTGGTCAATTCTTGTATGTGCTCTGACTGGGGGTTGAAACCGCAGCCTTGGCATGTCAGGATGGCGCTCTAACCACCTGAGCTACCCAGCCATGGCTATTCCTTTATTTTCAATTACTGAGCAGAATTGTTTAATAAAAAAAGTTACTCCCACCCTGGCTGGTGTGGCTCAGTGGATGGAGTGCTGGCCTGCAAACCAAAGGGTCGCCAGTTCGATTCCCAGTCAGGGCATAGGCCTGGGTTGCGGGCCAGGTCCCCAGGAGGGGGCACGCGATTGGCAGCCACACATTGATGTTTTTCTCCCCTCTTTCTCCCTCCCTTCCCCTCTCTAAAAATAAATAAACAAAATCTTTTTTGAAAAGTTTTTTTCCACCTGTTAAAATAGTGGTTGATTATAGAAATTGAAATATAAAGAAAAAGGGGAATAAGAAGTTACTCATTTTACAAGCCCATCGCCAAAAGGCAAACACTTAATATTTTGGCGTCTCTCCCCATATACCGCACACACACACATGCACACATATTTGAGCTCAGATATGTCATTTATACCACCTTGTATTCTGGTGAAGCATACTTTTTAAAGGAATAGAAAATAACATCAGCTTGTGCTGAGGAATACAGAGCAGATCCCTCAGCAGGAATGTAGAAGGGAGCGTGCTAACAGATCCAGTCCATGTTGGCAGTTTACCGACTGAGACCAGAGAAGTAGGGAAATGGCCAGGAGGACTTCCCTGCTAAAGTTTGTGATGCCTGGTTCACAGGGGCTGGGGACTGATGAGGACTCTCTCATTGAGATCATCTGCTCAAGGACCAACCAGGAGCTGCAGGAAATTAACAGAGTCTACAAGGAAAGTGAGTAACCCTAGTTCTGTGATGCATCCTGTCTGCCCAGTTTCTCTAGCCCCCTTCTTAGCCACCGGGATAGGAGGCCTGACTACATAGGCAGAAATGCCTGCCATCTGTCCAGGGGTTTGCCATGGTCTGGGTAACTCTCCTTCACCTCCCGAAGGCCGGGTTTTGATTATTATGTTCCGCTAGCATGTCTACAAAAGGAAAGACAAAAGAGAAATCAAAACGCATTTAAAAGATAGGAGACATAGAAAGTACACATGGATTTCATTTATTGGGTTCTGTCCAGTGTCTGTTCAAGAGGTTCCCTGCTCTGGACTGGATGACTGTGGCAAGAAGCCCATGGACCTGTGTGCACCAAGCAGTGTAGGAGGCTGTGGGCAGAATGCAACATATGTGTGTGTTACTAAGTTTCGATACAGATGCTATTTTGAATAATACAATGGAAATTCATTCACAAGTACTACTTACTTCTTACTAGTTTTTTCCATTGTGCATTTTCTCAGTCACTGGATAATAAAGCACAATTGTGTGTGTGTCTGTGTGTAGCCCTTCAAATGTTTTGATGTTCAGAATGAGTATTCGTAGTCCAGGAGGTTGGGACCAATATTCCAGCCACAGAAGAGATCACTGATTGTAGGTGAGCTGGAGTACCCCTGATCGGATCCAGCTCTGTCTGTCCCTTGTTAGTGATGATAACCCTGGCTCTGATTTTATGAAGGTACAATTCCTTCTAGGAAATCCACTAGCATTTGGGCAGGTACATCTGTGCTGCCACAGCCATTTCTGCTTTTCAGAGGCTGCGTGGGCAGGGGTTAATTGGAGTGTGAGGGTGGCCGGCTGCACAGGCAGGAAGCTAACCCCTATGTGCTGTTTTCCAAGTGTACAAGACTGACCTGGAGAAGGACATTATTTCCGACACATCTGGTGACTTCCGCAAGCTGATGGTTGCCCTCGCCAAGGTTGGTTTCCGGTTTGTTTCTTTGTCCTTACTTCCTCCCAAGGCAAGTCACGTCTCTTGTTTTATACTTGGGAGCGAAGTCACTCAGTCCTCTGTGGCTGCATCGGAAATTGCAGCTGCATTTTCGATGGTGGGTCTACACTGTCACTGTGGATTGTTGTCATTTTTGTGTAACAGGATTTCTTATCCAGCAGAACTGCGCAGTCGGGCGGCCTCTGGGGGCCAGAGGAGTGATAGGCGGCTCTCTGGTCCTGGCCTGGATTTCTGTGCCAGCCCTTGCTGTGGGACTTCGGGAAGGTCACTTTGCCTCTGTCTGTGGTCACCTAGGACCCAGAGGGAAGTGCCCCCCTTGTTTCTTTCACCTGCTCTCACTTCTGGGAGATCTGCCTGTGCAGCCTCTGGCCTGGAGAGGCCGTGGGGAGGGCTTTGTTTGCTGTGTGAGCACATTAATGTGAAGGACAGGCACTTCTCTTCTGAACCTGAGTTCTGACCAGTGTGCAGTTTACTACCTACATGTCAGGGAGGGAAGAGAAGTTTTCTCCAGGAGCCCTGATGACAGCTGATGGCTTGGCAAGCTGCATCCTGGCCCCTCACGTCTCCATCACCAGAGCAGCTCCGTGCCACTGCCCTGCCCTCTCCTCCTCCGCTCGCCCCATGCACCGCCATCCGCTGATCATTTTGCAGTCCACTTTCACCATCTTAGTCCCCAATCAGAGCCCATTTCTGCTGCATCAAATCCAAACTTTCTACTTAAAAAGGCCTCTGTACCCTGGTTCTCCCTAACCTGATCTTCTCAGGGTTCCTTCACTTTCTGCTCCAGCTGGGTATCACCTCACTCACCTGGGCTGGCAGGCGCTCAGCTTCTCCTGTGCTGCTCCTGCTGAGCGGCTTTCTGGCCCTGCCCTGCACCAGCCCCATCTGACTCGTCCTTCCAGGGTCAGCTCAGCCGTTGCCCTCTCCGCAGACCGTGCTGACTCTAAGGGGCTTAGCCCAGGGCTGGGTGCCAGGCAGGGGAGATAATGAGAGGCACAACCCCGTCCTTACCGCCTCAGCTATGTTACCCATCCTTCATCTTGTCCAGACTTCAAAGTGAGGAAAAAATGTTAAGTGGGTATTTGTTCAATAAATTAAGTAATGGCTTACATGAATTGGAGAGAAAAATAACATTGAAAATGTGCAAAGGAATATATTTGATGTTCTTATTTTTTTTTCCTTCTGTAGGGTAGAAGAGCAGAAGACGGCTCTGTCATTGATTATGAGCTGATTGACCAAGATGCCCGGGTAAGTACCAAGGTTTTTTGGTATGAGTTTCTGTTTTGTGATAAGTCTCTGGATAGTTTGTATAGTAACTCTCTGTCCTGTGTGACAAGTCACCTCCAGAGGTCGGAGCACAGAACTTTTACCATCACTCGGTTTCTGTGGGCCAGGAACTGGGGAGTGGCCTCGCTGGTTGGTTGTGGCTCAGGGCCCGTCATGAGGCAGCAGACAAAATGCTGAGTAGGCCTGCAGCCTCCCGAGGGGCTGGCAGGGCCAGGAGGATCTGCCCCAGCGTGGCCCACCCAGTGACTGTTGGCAGAAGGCCTCGGTGTCTCTCCACACAGGCTGGTAGAGTGTCCTTACAACACGGCAGCTGGCTCTCCCCACAGGGAGTGATCCCTGGGAGAAAGCGAGGAGGAAGTCAAGTGCTTTGTGACCTAATCTCAGGAGTCACACACTGTCACCGTGTCCTGCTCTCTTCACTAGAAGTGAGTCACTGTGTCCAGCCCACTGTCTGTGGCAGGGAAGTAGCCACCACATTTGGGAGGGAGGAATGTTAGAGAGCCTGTGGGCTTCGTGTCCACTTTCTGGGAGCCCTGGCCATCACCAGGTGTCCCCTTACACCACTGCCGTCAGTGACAGGGTCCGCAGCTGACTCACGTAGGCTCGTTGAGGCTTTGAGTGTGTGGAAGCACCAGTTGCTGCAGGGGGTGATACAGCTATGCCCACTGGTGTGCATTTGGTACAAGAGGACCCCAGCAGAGTAGACAGGAGAAAGTGGAAGAACATGGTGGAGGCACCACCAGGGACAGGGATGGGCAGACGGGGAGGGTGGCAGAGGCCCTGCCTCCTTTAGGACTCTTGCCGGTTCTAGTCCCATAATCCCTGAGAACTGTTTGTTAAGCTGATTCACATCGCTATGAACTACATACCTTTCCCAGAGGGCCAATAGCTATCTCAAGACATTTCCTAAGAGCTGCAGAACAAAATTTACTTAAATTCATTTTCATTTTAAATTTCAATATATTTCACACAGCACTTTTAGCAGTCAGTAAAGGGTTTTAAATAAAATAAAGAAGTTGAGTTTTGCAACTCCCAGATCATACCTGGTCCCGGAGTGAGTATCCACCCTTGCATTAGCCTCTCCCGCTCCCTCCGCACCATTGTTACCGTTACTTACAGCCTTTAAATTTTCTGGGAACTGAAACTGAGGTTGGACTGGCTCCTATTTCAGCTCCATCGTTTTTCCTGAGTCTCTGAGAAGCTTGGGGGTGGGTACCCGCCATGTGACGGCCTTCAGTAGATGGCCACTAGCTTACTTGCTGTTAAAGTGCCGATAAGGAAGGAGGGCTGGATGTGCTCATGAATGTTTGCCTGTCCTGTATGTGAATGGAAGCTCCTGGTCCTTTCTCGGGTGTTTAAAAGAGGGAAATTTGTGCAGCACTGACCTCGCAAACAGTCCAGTCTCCTGCCAATCTGTCTGTGTCCAAGGAACACTGTGCTTGATGAAGACCTGTGACTGTGACCTAATTAGCACACTTTTGCCCACACCTGCGGTGCAGTCATCCCGTCTCATTTGGCATTTTGAATGTGTAGGCTGTTAGTTTTTTTACATGACTTTTGTATGACCTTGCTGTGTGACCTTTCCTGGTGGGTTGTGCTCATAGGATCTCTATGACGCTGGAGTGAAGAGGAAAGGAACTGACGTTCCCAAGTGGATCAGCATCATGACTGAGCGGAGCGTGAGTCACCTCCAGAAAGGTGGGTGCCGTGTGATCCCAAAGCCTAGCGTGTCCGTGGAGGGGGCGGTTTGTGTCTGCCAGAATAAAGTTTACTCTCGCGTGGTACCCCCTTTTCCCTCAGCAGGTCCATTTGCCTTTCTCTCCCAGTTTGGATCCTTCTTTCCCCTGACTAGTTCCCGTGATTTGGTGCTTTAGCTTGCCGCCCCTTCTTGTCTGAGGACCATTTTATTTTGCTCTATTTGTTGAAGTAAAAGACTTTGCTGGGTGCGATGTGTCCACTCGGGAGAGGAGGAGATGTTCAAATGTGGCCTGGGCAGTGCCACTCAGGACAAGTGCCCAGGACAACTGTCCTTGTGCAACTGCTGCAGTGTCAGCTCTGGTTCACCATGGCAGCCCCTGAGCCCCTAGGATGCTGTGATTGTCCTCTTTTATTTTTTTAAATTGTGTTATATAACTGTGTGGGTGATCATTGACATCTTTGACTAGTGGTTATTGGTAATTATTTTTTGCTTTCCTTAGTATTTGAAAGGTACAAGAGCTACAGCCCTTATGACATGTTGGAGAGCATCAAGAAGGAAGTCAAGGGAGACCTGGAAAATGCCTTCCTGAACCTGGGTGCGTAAGTGAGGCCCCCATCCCTGGTGGACATCAGCTTTCGATGCTGAAGTAGAAGAGACAAATGACCATCCTATTAATTCAAGTGTGTGGGGAGATGTGGCTTCTTTACATGATTTGGGTGGCTTTATAATCTTCACCGTATGAATTTGGGTTTAAGTTGGTAGAACTGAGATTTGCGAAAGAAGAGTGAGACAAGAGAAGGGGCTCTGTTAGAGGAGCACCCCTGTCCCCCTGGGTTTCTACAGCCCTCAGGGTTCCCTGGGTTACAGCCACGTGGAGCTGAGTGTTTCAGAGGGTCCCTGGCTTTCCCTAGACTCTCCATTCTGCAGCCCATTCCTGTTGCATCAGGGCATCTGGTCTGCGCCTAGGGCAGGGCCTCACCTCCAGCGGTGGTCAGAGAGGTGACTCACCCCTTTTCTTCTCCCTACAGTCCAGTGCATCCAGAACAAGCCCCTGTATTTTGCTGACCGACTGTATGACTCCATGAAGGTAAGGGCAGCCAGCTGGGAGGTCCATGTTTCCACACTGGTCCTTTATTCTTTTCTGTCCCCAAACTGAGTCTCCTTGCCTAGCAGATGGAGGAAGGAGCCCCACAGTCCAGGTGCAGAGTGCACCAGTCAGCTGTGGTTGCATTTGACCTGTGAGAAAGACCACAAGTCCATCCTCTTTCTCCCAGCTACTTGAACGTGTGTCTGGGCACAGGTGGAAAATAGAGTGCCCGGGGGATGAAAAGCCAGCTGAGAGTCGTGCTCAACCCCATCCCCCTCCGACTCCTCAGTGACTCCCTCCTTTCACCCCAGTGCAGACGAGCAAGGAAGGGAGAGATCATTAAGCAACCAAGACGTAACAGACACTGTGCAAATTACTTTATTTACCTTAAATAATTACCAAAGAACCTGGGGCTTATTATTTTGTTATCATTTTCTTTCTAGGTGAGGAGACTGAAGCTCAGAAAGCTTCAGCTTGCTTGAGGTTACATAACCAGATTTGAACTTGGGTCTGTTGACTCCCAAAACCAGCCCAGCAGCTTTCACTTCAATGAAGCATCTCTTCCTACTGTCCCATCCCATGGTCCATGTCTCAAGTGTGCTTTCCAGCTTCCAGGCCCTTCCACTGCCCCTGGGTCACCCTCTTGTCCACACTGTCTCTCCCCTTCTCTCCATATGTTCTCTGTAAAACATGATTCCTTCCTAGCTGCTTCCAGTCTGAGGCTCTGGAAGGAGACTCAGTGGTCCCCAGCGCTCATACCCAGCACAATGGCACAGAGCCACATAAGAGCATGAGAGTGCGGCCCCTCTATGCCCCTGAGGGCCAGGAACCGTTTGCTGTGTGTGCACACTCGCACATTTGTTAATCTGAGCCTTGCTGTGCTTAGTGCGCAGCACATGTTCATTGAATGCACACGTGGGCTGATGTCATCCTGGTGTGTTTCCGGCTCATCTGCTCTTCAGGGAATAGTTTCACTACTGCGCTGGTGACCTCCTAGTGGGCAGCATCAAGAATCCAGATCAGTTCCATGTGCAAGAAAACTGACTAGATTGGTTTTTAATTTACGCTGAATGTTGATTAACATTGTCAGTGAATTGTAACTTGGAACATCGACTTGACTTCCAGGGCAAGGGGACACGCGACAAGGTCTTGATGAGAATCATGATCTCCCGCAGTGAAGTGGACATGTTGAAGATCAGGTCTGAATTCAAGAAGAAGTATGGCAAGTCCCTGTACTATTACATCCAGGTGAGCCCCCATGCGGCGGCATCCCGCGTCCCTGCAGAGGTGGCCAGTGTTTTCTAATTCGCTGGGAGAAGAGGCCAGTCATCAAATACCAGGGATTTATTTTGAAAGTGCCATTTATGATTTGTCCTGGAATCCTGTGGAATCAGGCAAATGTTCTTCTCTTTCCCACATCTGTTATCCTACAGTGATAATTGGTGTTCCGAGGATGATCCTGTAAGAGCTGCTGACAAGCTCAAGAGACTTAGATCAATTAAATTTTACATTTTATTATATTTCCCTTTCTTGGAAAACCTATGACAGGCCTGGCAACACTGACTCAGAGCACCCGTCTCGCCTGGCAGCGCAGTCTCTGTGCCGCACAGGCGGAGCACCCCTCTGGGGGAGTGACTGCGCTCACAGTGGTCCCACTGTGTGCGGTTCAGGCAGGTGCTGCAGCCCCCCTTCTAAAGAACCTGATGTTTCCAAAGGCAGGTCGCTGGTTACCCAGGATGAATTCGACAGTGGCTTAGCTATGTCCAGGTTTATTAAGCCCAGGTTTAAAGTTTAGGTCCCATTTAGACTCTTGGTCATTGCTTCTTCACGTGACCACCTTATTTCCATGTGACCTTAAGAATCTAGGAAACAACACAGTGAGACAGGAAAGTGCCCCTTTTCTCTGAAATGGGGAGGACCAGAGAGAAAGGGGTGGTGTGTGTGGGAAGTCACAGTGATCAGAGCAGTCACTCACCAGGTCGACCCCCAGCACCTCGCATATTTGCCTCACCCTTGTAGTAATAACGTGACTTGAAAGTCCCCCTTCGCCGCACTCCCTGAGAACCCTCTGGTGGTGGTGATGATGGTGGTGGTGATGATGATGGTGGTGGTGGTGGTGGTGGTGATGGTTGGGGTGTGGCCTTCCAGGCCTTTGTGTCTGGGCAGGTCCTGCAGAGTCTTCTCTGTTAATATGGGAGAGGTCTGTGTGCACTGGTTCTGCCTGTATGTTATTGCGAAGTTTGGATCTTTTTCTTGACATTGCATTTTCTTTTTCTCCTTGGCCATTTATAGCAAGACACCAAGGGTGACTACCAGAAAGCGCTGCTGTACCTGTGCGGTGGGGACGACTGAGGCCCCAGATGGCTCGAGTGTCCAGGAGTGGTGCTCCCGTGCTTCCAGCCAACAGTTCTAGAAAACCTGCTTGCGACTAATAGCCCCCCTGCCCATCCCCGTGAGGGTGATGTTAGCATTGCTTCCGCCCCGCCTTATTTCAGTTGCCCACGCATTGCCTGCCTTTCCCAGCTAGTCTCTCCTTTTAGCCAAAGAAATGAACATTCCGAGGAGTTGGAAGTGAAGTCTATGATGTGAAACACTTTGCCTCTTGTGTACTGTGTCGTAAACAGAAGAATAAACTGAATTTTTACTTTGGAACCAATGGCTTTGTTGACCTCACTTTGAATTTAACTGTCTAAGCATCAAATGTACCTGAGGGCTGTACAATTCAGCTGGTAAGGTTGTCCCTAGAGGGAGACTCTAAAACTGAGCCATTCCACAGGGCGGCCACTACCCAGATGTGGCCATTTATGTTTAAATTAATTTAAATGAAATAAAAATTTCATCTCCTCATGCCATCCACATTTCAAATGCTCAGTACCCACATGTGGTAAGCAGCTAGTGTGCTGGACAGCACAGGTGGAGAACAGACATCTCCATGATAATAGGAATTTCCTGGGCGGCCCTAGGTACCCAGGAGTTGATGCTGCCTGTGGGGGAAATATCCCAGAGTTACTCCTCATGTGCTCGTCTTTCTATAGCTAAAGAAGCTAAAAATGAGCATCACTGGCGGCCTCAAACTAGGAAGAGGGGTGGGGTGGTAGATTCTGCAAATGTTCATTTAAGCTGTTAAACTTATAAATAACATCCTACTCTAACCTCAAGGACCACCCTCAGTGAGTCAGGCTACAGTGTTTTCGTAAAGGACATCTGGTGAAAGTGAATTTGGCCCACAGACAAGACAGTGATTGCTTCTGACTTAAGAAAGATGACTCAGGAGAAGGTAACATTTGAACTGTGCCCTAAAACTTAAGGTGAAGGGTTATAGCTGGGAGCAAGCTCTCTGCACAGAGTCTTAGCATTCTGATAATGGATAAGAGGTAATTTATACAACTGGTATGCATTTCAGAAGACACAAGGACAGAAGATACGGTGACAATTATGTCTCCCCCTCTCCCTAGTAACTCAGGGACCCGCCCTAGAGTGACATGGTTCATTGTCCTTTCATGGATTGACTGCTCAATACATGTGTTACTTAAGTATCTGTGTTCATAATGTAAAGATGGCTGTTCATAGGCTGTTAGCCCAGGATACTGCAGACAGCTGTCTTATACAGGTACTTCCTGAAGCAGGGTGGGGGGCTGGGCAAAGGAAGGGGTGAGCGGGTGGAGGGAGTGGAAGTTGAGTTGACTGTCCCCACTACATTTCCTCCTCATCAGAGGATATAGAGTCAACCACTAATTCTTGACACCTGGTCCATCCTGGGTGAGTATCAGTGACTCTAGACCCCTAAGGGGTTTGCCTGTACCTTCCTTAGCAAGTCCTAATAAACTCCTACAGCAAACTCTAGTCTGCAGGGACCGGGCAGGTAATGAAAACAAATGTGTGAAATAGGCTGGTTGGACAAAATGAGGAAGTACGGAGAACGGCCGCCCCACGGCAAACATTCAAATTCAAGTGAAATGAGACCGAGACCAACACAAGACACCTGTGGGCCGACTGACTTGCTGTTTTGACTTTTTGGCAAACTTGAGAGAGAAACTCAGATGGAGAGTGGCTCTTGAGTCACCAGTGGCCCATAGAGTGTCCAAGGCCACTGAGCTATTCTTTAAAAATCAGGTTATGCAAAAATAGAGTGTTTTCTCAAATGTACCCTTCTAGGCATATTAGCAATGATGCCCCAAATCCCAAAATATACTTTTCCATGTGCTTGGGCAGAGTTCAAGGACCTGCATAAAAAGCAGGGCCTTTCTGTTCAACCCCGAATTGTGTTGAACTCCCAGAGTTGATAGGGCTGGGCAGAGGCTGTCAAGAGCCATGTTTCAGGCCAGCAAGGGCTTAGGCTTTGTTTCCTGCCACCACGCAGTGTGTTCCAGGTGGCAAGGGGAAGGTGGTAAAGGAGAAGGCAGGCTGTGCAGCCAGCGTGAGGGCAGGCTTGTGCCCTGCCATGCCTGAGACAGCCCGGCCGCTAGTCTGGCTGGTCAGGACCCTCCGGCAGGAGTGAGGAAAAACCTGAAAGGCAGACTGGGACAACAAATGCTCCTGGGAAGCATCCTGACGCTCCTGCTGTCTCTCCCCCATGCAGAGTGATGGCTGTCCTGTGTTTTCTGACTCTTGACAGAGCACTTGGACCTCAGTCTCATAGTCTTCTGGGTTTCAGCCTGTCTTCCTCAGTCAAGCTGTCCCAAGCATTTCTTGAAGAAGCATCTGGAGATTTGAGTATTCTCCCAGTTTTACTTGGTAAAGAAAAGGAATGGGACAGCAGACAGGCTTTAACATTTTGTCAGCTGGTAATAAGAAATTTCAATTTCATTCCTTGAGGAGGCAGGCAACGCGTGCAGTAGAGCCATGAAAGCTTGCTGAACTGTGACTGAACAAGAAGATGACCATCCCTCACCCCCATCTGCATGGCGGGGCTGGGCTGGGCTGTCACATTGCACCCCTGCAGATGGCACCCTCCACACTGTAGTTTATGTGAGTGGTGCCTACCCTGGGGCTGCACAGTGCACAGCTGGAGCAACCATACAGGACGGCCCTTTCTGGTGACCCTGTGCCTGTGTGAGATGGCCCGTTAGACCTTTTGTCACAGAGCTGGCATCCAGGTTAAAGTTGGAAGACAAATCTCGCTTGGAAACAGATGGATGAACCTCTCAAGACCCCATCTTTTCCATGGACTCTTGGTCTTCGGACCTGTTTTAGGGACTACCCACAAAGGACATGCACATGAATCTAACCGGTATGTGAAGCTCCTGCGGTGTAAATTATTAGTAAAGATCGCTAAGGCAGGAAAAACCAGGTTCACGAAGTAGCTACATTTAGCAAGAAAAATGATTTGAGGACAGAAATGTTTTAAATCAATTTTTAGTCTTTAAATGACTCCAATCTCCAGGCCTCTCCCCACGTTTTGACAAACAGCTTTGGTTTCTTATCCACATCAGTTTACTTGACCTCCTTTTTCCATCAACTACCAAAATGAAAACTCTGCTACACGCGCGAGAGGGAGCAATTTTAAACATCTCATAGCAATGAGGCAGAACATGCTATAGCCATCAAGTTCTAGTTGTTCGTTCTATTTATTGAAAAAAGCCTGTAGCCTGATTTCTTTTATGCGAGTACATTTGAGCAAGCAAAGTTTATAGAGATGACTTATCTCATTACATTAAAAGAGTGATTTGCTATCTCAGCATCTATAAGCAATTTTAACAGACATTTCTGGATGAAGAAAAGCTTTTGTAAATATATGCGAAAGACACAATTTCATCAAGCATTAAATTGGAGGTGCCCTGGAAAAAATATTACATTTGTGCATTCAATTAGCTTGATTGTGGCTGAATTCTGTCCATGGAAGGCAGCATTTCTGTGGAAAAACAGAAGCATTCCCTATGTCAGCAGCTTTCCTAAAACAGAAAAGCACACTTTCCCCCTTTGCAAGTCCTCTTTTGCATTTGTGCTGTTCCCAGCTACGCGTCCCTAATCAGACTGCTCAGTCTTGTTCTCCACAGTCAGAGGGTAAGGGGAGAGTGAACCAGAAGCCACTTTATTTAGGCCTTATGGAAATCCAAGCCCAGCAGTTTCAACTTTAAATAGCCTGCATTTGGCCTAAAAACTAGGTGAGCTCTGGGAAAAATTGGGA
The DNA here is from genome assembly GCA_007922815.1 of Macrotus californicus. Lineage (NCBI taxonomy): Eukaryota > Metazoa > Chordata > Mammalia > Chiroptera > Phyllostomidae > Macrotus > Macrotus californicus. The sequence goes on from VMDR010001798.1 coordinate 87,873, forward strand.
CTGAGGAAGTGAAAAATGGTTGGGGTACAGGAAGGCCTTCTTAGACTTACCCTGACATCGCAGTAGAGAAATAAGCTTAAGTTTTCAGGACGATCACCAGCCCACCTGTCTCCTCCCCTTTGCCGTTCTGGGTAGTTGAACCATCAGCTTTCTATTAAGCAACACGCCAGAAGAGACACATCATGTCAACGATGCCTGGCTGTGGCTGTGGCTGTTATTTTCACACATTAGGTGATGACAAATTAGGGCTTTCCCAGCCGTAACTCACTGTGGCCCATGGCTATCATTTCTAAAGACTAATTCATTCAAGGATTAACAAGGAATTTGGAGCAGGAATTTCAAACAAGCATTAGATTTCTGTATCAGAGAGGTGGCTGGATTTAGCATTTTACCATGCGTTCTTGAGCTTTGAAGGACCATCTTGGTCTTAATGAGTGATCTTTGTCCTGATAGATATGAACTCATATGACTAGGTACATATTTAAAGTCTGGAGTTGAGTAGGTAATATAGGACATCAGTCTTTTGCTTGTTCATTCACTGATGTATTAATTTGTTCACTAGACAGTCCTACTATGTGCTGGTCCCTGAACACAGTGCTGGGGACCCGAAGGAGAGCCAGGCAACGCTGAGCACATAGAAAGATAAGGGCTATGATCAAGGAAGGCACAGGTGAGGTGCTTCAGGACCCCTCGTGTCTGAGTCTCACCCAGTGTGAGGCATCCGGAAGGTTTCTGGGACAGCCAATACTTAAAGCAGGATTTTCCTGTATTTTTTTTTTCTGACACACAAGAGGAATACATAATTATTGTAGGAAGTTGAGAAACACAGTAAACTTTAAGGAAGGAGATCAGAATCACCTGGAACCCCAACCATAGCCAGTCACTGCTAACAGCTGGCAGGTTGATCTGTTTGAGAATTGGCTCTTGTCTCCGTGGCAGGAAGCTCCTCAGGAAAGCTCACCCGACCCACGCGTGGTGTGGCCGGGTGGTGCAGGCCTCAGAGGGCCGCCAGGAGACTGTCAGCGGGGCCCGCCCTGCAGGTGGGCAGGGACCCGGCACCGGGACGCACCGGGACGCACCTGGATGCAAGGTCGTCACTTCCAGGGTAGAGGACGGGAAGGGGGGTTTCGGCGGGGTCGCCCTGGTGCTGAGCCCTGGTCTCCGGCCTAGGCGGTTGCAGGCTCTATGGATTTCAGTTTTCTGTGGGGCAGTGGGTTTTAGAGTCAAGCAATGCTCAGGAGATTCCGAGTGGAGAGTCTCACATCTGGTGTGAGGAAGGCGACCGAGAGCAGGCGGGCCGTGAAGTGAGCACGATGCACTGCGACCCACTCGCGGAGCCCAGTCGCCACGCTGGCCCTGCAGCCGCGTGCCTCGATGGGCAGCACCTCCCCGCACCGCCACCGCGCTCCAGGGTGGGGTGACGCTGAGGACCTGCGCTCGCGGCAGGAGCTGGAGACCAGGTAGGGCGGCAGTGGAGCCCACGCAGCGCCAGGCGCGCAGGGCAGCTCAGCGGCCTTTCTGGCCCCGCGCTCTCGGCGCCCCTGCAGCAGGGCTGGGCAGTTTTGAAAGGGCTGCGAAGCTAACACAACCTGCCGCGCAGTTGGAAACCCAGGGTAAACAGCACAGGGAACTGGAAGAGCCGAATCGGATGGGTCATTAGCGAACTTTTGATGTCTTTTATAATGGAGCTCAGGCTCAGAGACGAGTTACATCAATCGATCATTTCCCCTTCTCCCCCAGACGAAGAACACAGATTGGAGGGTGCCCAGTGGTCAGCTGCGTCAGGATCTAGCTATGCAGCTGCTCCGTGAGAGGGCGGCGGGATGATAATGGGCTCAACGCGGCACAGGTGTGTTTCCCTTGAACCCCACTGTGGGCCTGTGTGTGCCACGTAAGCGGAATTTCCCCCCAGAGTCCCCGCAGGCCGTGTGCCCTGTAGGTCCAGTCCACTGGGAATAATAGCATGTACCTTATAATGTTGCTGTGAGGATGAAATGAGATAATTCGTGTCATGTCCCTAGCACAGTCCTGAGTGTTTTGGAAACACTTAATAAATCAGATCAATACACTTCAAACATAGTCAGGTAGGTGATATATAATTAAGAAATATCGAACAGTAGTATCAGAGACTTGGCGCTCATGGACCTGGGAGACACCCTTCCAGCTGTGTGGGGTTTGCACAGGTAGTGGACAGCAGTTTCAGGGGTCCCAGGTGGCTTGTCCTTCTGTGCCTGTTTCCACTTGGCAACTGGGCCTCCGTGGTTCTCTTAGCTTCTGTCTTGTCAAATAGCCGGGGAGGTGCCTCCCACCTCCCTCCTTTCTGTCTGTCAACGACTCACAAGGCCTGACTCTGTAGGTCCATTAGGGAAACACACAGTGTTTGATCTCAGTGCGGGGTGCCCTTGAATTTATTTTACAGCTAACATCATTCATCTCCTTGTCAGTGAGACAGGATACTTTTTTTTCCTTTTTTTTTTTTTTTTAAGTTTCCATCAACTGCGGTCCCTCTGAAGTTGGCGAATATATGTAGGCTGATTATGGGTAGGAAATAATGTTTCAGGGTGGCCATTCCTTCGTATTCTTGAAAATCGTTTACTCTGATGACCTGACACAGACCAGTTACTTTGGGAAGAGGAGTTAAGGACTCACTTCCTGGAACCTGTGACGATGACTACAATTAAATGGTGGTGGGAAAACTGCTGGAAATATCCAGCCGCCAAGATCCAGGAGAGTTTCGAAAAGATCAGAAAGCATGGGAAGGGCCAGGAGGCCCTTAAGTCCTCGTGGTTGCCAGGAAACCACGGTGCGCAGTGTCTATCCCTTTTGGCCACGTTCGCCCAGCACGGCGAGTCGTACTAGTAATCACTGCTTCTCTCACTTGTTCCTGCAGCCAAGTCCCCGCAAGTTGCTTCTGGAGACATCTCCGAGTAAAGATCCATTTGCCATTTATTACATAAACCAGGAGCGGTTTTGTTGTTGGAAAATTGTATAATCGTATGTGCACAGCCTCCGTGCCTCAAAACCTTACGCAGGAAACATTTCCAGGAAACGACATGTACGTGCTGGTCCCTCTTGCCCCTCTCCTCACCTCCTTTCCGGGAAGCAGGCCTGTGCTGATTCCAGGTAGTAGAAAGGGTCTTTTACAGTGAAACATCCCTGTTAACCCAGTAATTTATAAGGAGGTGGGCTAGTAGGAGTTAACCTTTTTGGGCGTAAGGTTTGGTTGGCTTTTAGTCTTCTCCATCTTCTCCTCTGTCCTCAGGACTTAAACATGGAGCAGAGATGGAGCAGAGAATGCCCACTCTGTGCACATGAAGGAGAGGCATGGAGGGTTTGGGGGAGGGGAGGGAGGGGAGGGACAAAAGAGAAGGCAGTGAGAAAGAAGGCACAGGGGCAGGGTGGGGAGAGGGGAGAGAGGGCACCTTTTCCAGGGTGCATCCACAGAGCCAGGGACTAAAGTCTCCTTTGTATGGGCTGAGCCCAGGAGTCAGATTGAGCAGATTACAGAAGAAACCCCCAAATTTCTCCCACTAGAAAGGCTTTCTCTTAGTTACACCATACCTCTTGAACCTGGAGCAAATAAATACCTGTTTGAATACTTTTCTGGAACTGAGGTTGGTGTTTGATGGGTTAAGAGCCAGACATTCTCATCCACAGTAAAGGGCTCTATGTAGAGATTTCATAGATGCTGCGTTTTTCTGTTTAAATCTCTTTACTACCAGGACATTTGCTCTGTCCACCAGTCCGCACTAGCTAACAAGAACAATAATTTCTGGAGCTCACTCTGTGCCCGGCACTTGGCACAGATTTTGATGTTTAATTCCTACGGCCTGCCCAGGGAGCAGGAGTCGTGAGCCCATTTGACTGAGGAGAGGACGGAGGCTGGCCAGGTTAAGCACTTTCCTGGGGTCAGGCAGCTGGTGAGCGGCAGAACCCGAATCTCTTACTGCTGCACCTTTGTTGGTGACCGGCCGACTCCACGGGTTCAGCACCAGGATTTTAATGAAGATGGAAGAAAATTTTATCCACCAATTGTGTGTATGTGAGAATTGGGAAAAGGCCACCAACATTTCTTAAACTAAACTTTTAATTCTATGGTGGTTTTAGATGAACATAATTGTGAAGATAGTGCAGAGAGGACTTGTACCCCCACACCCAGTCGTCCCTTTTTAAACGTCTGACAGTGTGGTATGTTTGTCACATGATGCATCACTATTAACTAAGCCCCACAGATCGTTCGGTTTTCCTCTGCGCTCCGGTTCTGCCCCTCATCCCGGCCGGGATCTGACGCTACTTTAGCAGTCGGGTCTCCCTTCTCGGGTTCTTTGCTGTGGCTACTCCTCAGACTGTCCTCATTCCGGGTGGCCTGGGTGGTGTTGAGGGTTACTGGGCAGAGATTGTGTAGAATGTCCCTCATTGGAAATCGTCTGATGTTTTTCTCATGATTAGACTGGAGCAACCTATTTCTGGAGGGAGACTAGAGGTAAAATGCCATTTTCATCATCTCATACTGTGGGTCGCCCTATCCAGGTGACTCATCTCTGCTGTGGTAACGTGGACCGCCTCTCTGAGGTCATGTTTGTCAGGCTTCTCCCCTGGTGAAGTCACTCCTTCCCGCTTCCATGCTGCCCTCTGTGGAAGGAAGCCACTGTGCAGAGCCCGCCTTAAGGAGTGGGGAGTAAGGCACCACCTGCTTCAGGAGGGAGTAGCTACGCAGGAGATTTGGAATCTGGCACAATGGATTTGCCTCTTTTCCTCCTTCCTCCCTCCCTTCATTCATTCACTCATTCATTCATGTCACTATGGACTCATGGGTATTTATTTCATACTTTGGATGGTAGCCCAATGCAGACATACCTCATCTCATTGTACTTTGCCTTATTGCACATCACAGATGTTATGTTTTTGTTTTACAAATTGAAGGCGAGACCCAAGAGATTACGGGTTGCCTTCTTGTGATACTCGCTTTAGGGCGATAGCCTGGAACCAAGCTCGCAGGAGCTCAGAGGTCTGCCTGCGCGCCTCACGTCACCGCTCGCATTGTTGCAGCTTTGGCCACTGGGCGCTCTTTCAGTTGGCCAAACGTCAGCTTAGTTGGTTTTTTTTTTGAGCACTCCCCTAGTTTCTGTCACTACAAGATGCTCCGAGTTTATCTTGTGTCTCTCCTGTCCCCATCTTTGCATCTGCCACTCTTCCAAGAAGCTCTGGTTCCTTTCACTAGAGGACGGTATCATTCAACAGAAACCTGGGCATTTGACATGCTCATTGCCACTGGGCTGTCACTGCTTCTGCGCCCTGTCAGCTGGAAGAACAAGGAAACGTGTGTGTGTGAATTAATACTGACCTGTGTATTTGCACATATCACAAAGCTTTCCACATGTAACCACCTACATCTGTATTAAGCTAAACGTGAGTTTGTACTGCTCTCTCCAACTTTAATCCATCATGTCACCGTCCCCACCTCCTTCCTCGTTCATTTGCAGTTCCCACTCCGACAGTGAGAGGCCTGGTTCCTGCCGTTCGCCCCTTATCAGATCTGTGTTCTGCAACCACAGGGTGGGGCAAAAGCAAGTTTATGGTTATGGGCCTGAGAAGCACAGAGTTCATTCACATAATGTTATCTATTCATTATCACGTTATTTTCCACACCAACCACCATAAACCTACTCTGCCCCACCCTGCACTTTCTTTCAGTCCATGTCTTGTCTCTTCATTCTCTTAACAATGCCTGTCACAGAGCAAAAGTTGTCCTCTTAGTGACGTGCAGCTTATCAATTTTTCTCTCACAGACCGCTGCTGCGGTTGTGTTCTGAAACTCATCCACAAACCCCGGGTCACAGAGATTTTCTGTTCTCTTCAAGATGTTTGTGTAGTTTTCCATTTTCCATTTAGGACTACCATCCACTCTGAGTCGACTGGTGTGTGAGGCGTAATGCCTAGGCTCACTGTTGTTGCACGTGGGCATTCAGTCGCTGCAGCGCCTTATGTTGAAAAGTCACCACTTATTCTTTATCAGCAAAATACATCCGTTCAGTTTGTGGAGCAAGAGTGCTCTGGCCCCGGTCACCAAGGTCTTCTGAGAACCTCCATGCATGTATTCTTTTATTCACCCACCTTTCCTCCAAATCAGATGTTCCCAACTGCCTACTAAAGAGAATGACAGACTTCGTACAGCAGTAGCACAGGAGAGGAGCTGTGTGTGTGCACACCTGTGTGCACGTGTGTGGCAGACACAGATGGTCAAGTCCCTCCAGGAGGGATACTTGTGCAGGAAGGGGCATTGGTTGGAGAGCTTCTACTTTAGCCTTGAAGACAAAAAAGACTTAAGACAGGGGGAATCTGAGGAGCAAACTTCTAAGACAGAATTCCTTTTTAGGAGAAGCACAGGATCATGCATCACACACCGCACACACACACATGCACACGGTCTCTCTCCCTCGTCCTGGGGGAGTCAGGTAGGAGCGCTGCACGTTACATGCCTAGTCCTCATGGAAGCAGGGGGCAGGCTTTCATAATTGGGATGCATGTCACAACATTAAACATGATGGTATATTAAATCAGCGACATATTTCACAATCTCATTCATTCTACACTGTGTGAAAATCTCTACTGTTTTTGTTTGCTGATGATGAATTAAAAATAAAGAATGGTGCCATCTTGTGGGCATCTCTATTACTACCACAACCACATCAGACCTTGGTGGAAGCCGGCGACCCCAGAGTTACGCACACATCTGTATGTATCAGCTGCAGGCAACTGATCACAGACCTCTCTTTGGTTCTTTTCTACGGGCTTTTATTTTTTTAAAAGACTGAACGGTACTTCCTAATAACAAAGTCAGTCATGGAGGGGTACTAATATTGGCATTTATAATAAAAAATGGCACATTGTCGGTTTCCTTACCTACTCTAATTCCATTTCATATAAAAAGTTTGGCTTACAAGCTCTGCAGTACATGAGACTATGTGTGATGGGAATTCCAGAGATTTGCAGGGAGGATGTTTTATAATCAGTGTTATACTGAGTTTGGTTGTGCTTTTCAATTGTTGCTAGTCTTGTCTTAAAGAATATAGGTGTCATTTATTTATCCTTGTGGGGAAAGAACCAGGACAGACTGGTCAGTAGCAGAAAAGTTCTAGTAGGCAGACCGCATACTGGAGGCCAGGACAGGGATGGCACGCCAGGAGCAATGTGACGAGTCGGCAGAGGAGGTCATGATTGGTACAGCTGAGAGACTCCCTCCAGTCCCAGGTTGGCCAACCCCTACCCCTCACTGTTACTTTTTTTTCAATCTGTAAAATGACAAGTTTGAAATGTATCATTTCCAGGGTCCTTTTAAGATCTGAAATTTGATTATCAAGCAGAAGGCCTCATTTCTCAACACTTCTTAACCCAGGTTTTCTGGCCAAAGGCGGGATTTATGACAAAGATTCTTATTTTTAGTGAAGCTTCTAAACCATTTCTGAAGCCATAGAAATGGTTTACATTTAACACAGTTAATAAATTATGGAAGCACTTGTGTATACTTACTCCCTTCAGTCTTTTCATCCCCACTTTGAATTCCTGCAGCCCTATGGGGGGCGCGTCAGAAGAGACACACTCACCTCTACCCATGGACAGAGGCAGCTGGGCCCTCGTTCCACTGGGGGCACACGCACACGTGTGTTCTCCTTGCAGACAGGCGCAGCCAACAGGACCGCATTGTAAGACCTCGCAGGCGGTGATAGGGGCCTGATCCACTCCACCTGCATTCGCCACATCGACCTCATGCATCAGTATCTGACAGAGGTGCCAATACTGGAAAGGAAACCGCTCCTTCCAAGGCCAGCTGAAGGAGCTTCAAGGATGGGTGTCATGTCACGAAGAAGACTTTCTTTGTTTTTATGAGTTCTTTCTCTTTTTTCTTTATTGCTCAATACCTACACCTCACGAGGAAGATTTTCTGTGTTCCCGAATCACCAAGGAGCATCACTTTGCATTTGTGTTTAAGTCATGTGAAGGGATTTTAAGTTCTCATACATTTAAGAACTCTCATACTTTCCTGTTTGCTTAAGTGAATGCAATTTAAGGTTTTCCTAGATAAGCGGAGAAGATCCAAATGCCAAGAAGGTACTTGAAAGTTCAACCACGAATTGCAACGTATCGTTGTCAAAATTACGCTATTGTGGAGTGTCAGATGTGCCTTCTAGAAAAGTGTGGAACAGAAATTGTGTTGATGACATTTGACCACACGAGGGCGCTCTAACAAAACACCTCACAGTTCAAAAAAAAAAAAAACGCCATCCTCCTTAAACATTGAAACTCTACAATCTCTGGCTGGTCTTACGATATAAAGCTCAATGTCACAAATATTGTTTTACACATTAAAAAATGAATGTTGGTAGCCTTGGAAGTGAATCTTGAGCACAGATTAAACCACTTTGATTAGCTGGGTTTGGTCTGTAATTCCTACATCAATTTCCAAAAAAGGGGCAGTGTTCAAAAATCTTTACTTTCTTTAACAAAAGACCAAACAAGACAAAATCACAACGTTTTAGGAATGTTTTCATTTCCAAACTAGAGCTGTTATGGATTATGCTCCTAAGAATTTTAAGTCTAGATATGTGATAAAAAAAAAAAAAACACACCAAAAAAACAAGCAAACACTCAAACAAACCCATTCTCCAACCTAGACACACCTCTCGGAGAAAATGCTCTGTTACCTCTTCTGGGATGCGGGCGTTGGAAAAAGACAAGGGGAGTGGGGCGGGGGGCGGGGGGGCGAAGGCTGTGTGATCGTCTCAGAAGTAAATTACAGCGCCCAGGCTGCATTTCCCTAATACGAAGATAGCACTTGAGGGCATTATTGCCAACAATGAATATCCTTTACATTTAAACAATCTTTACTGATAATAAAATAATTAGAAAAATTTATGTGCATCTGCCTTATTACTAACATGGCGTTGCTTAAAGGAGACCAGCTGGGTGTTCACGGACATTACGAGAGTCTCCCTCCGCCTCCCCCCCCCCCCCCCCCCCCCCCCCCCCCCCCCCCGCCCCCTCAGATGACATGTTTATACTCAGGCAGCACTTCTAAATTTTTAATAGAGACGAAGAGATTCCATTTAATTAGGCAGAGTGACTTGTTTATGTGCAGGTTACACATTTACGGGTTCTAATGAAGAACGGAAAATACCTATTGAGCAGCCTTGGAAGTTCCGCTTGTTTAAGGATAATTGTGACTCCAGCTCCGAGGAAAAGGCATCTCAGTCCATCAAGTGAGTGGAGAGTAGCGCACAGGGAGTTTAAGTCCAGGTAAAATAACTGCACAAATCACGTGTCAATCAGTGTTCAAAGGATCATATTTTCTTCCAAATCAAAGCTCTTCCATCGTACATTTGATTGGGGTATTGATACGGGGTTATAGGGCCCTGGCTGGTGTGGCTCAGTGGATTGAGTGCCGGCCTGTGAACCAAAGGGTTGCCAGTTCCATTCCCAGTGAGACACATGCCCAGGTTGTGGGCCAGGTCCCCAGTAGGGGGCGTGCGAGAGGCAACCACACGTTGATGTTTCTCTCCCTCTCTCTCCTCTAAAAATAAATTAAAAAAAAAGAAAAACTGGGTTATAGAAAAAAAATGTTAAGGAAGTAACAAGGTTTTTTTTTCTTAAAAAATACCTGCATCATTTATACAAACCTCTCTCTTCTTTTCATTTTTACTTCTTATATTCTGTTAGCCTATATTATTTGCAATTTAGATGACATAAACATGTTACTATCTAAAGCATTTTTCACATATCAATCCTTTCTGGAAACGAGAAGTTAATTTTTTCTTAACCGCTGACCTAAGGTAAAAATTCCAAATATTTGCATGCCTCAGATGTACTGCAAAAAGGCCACCTAAATTAATGAGGTTTCTTCAATCAGTGTACAGAAATGAATTACAAAGCTTAAGAAGTCGAAGAGATTTCTCGTGATTTTTAAAGCAATATTAATGGCCGTATGGAATGAGAAAGTGAGCTTTGTGTTATTACTATAGGATTAGTTTTTAGTTCCTGAAAGCCAGTCTATTTATGGGTACATAGAATGGAATTAAACTCTGAAAAGGTTAATTTCTATTAAAAAATATCCTGTGGAAGGTCTATGTTATATCACCTTATATAAGTTTCCCTTTGAATTGTAGTGGCAATCTGCACTTGGAGTGGGTCCAGGAGGCTTGAATAATAATGCAGTCCCTGGCGGAGCCTCTCTTAGTGGGGGAGTAGAAGGAACGAAGAGCTACATGCAGGTCTGACAATATGTATATTCGTCTTGATATTATCACAGCTGATGGACTGCAGCAAGGCAACTCCTAGGGCTTGCATGTGCCATCTTTAGCATGCGTTACAATTTCCGTGTGGGAAACGAAACCCCAACATGCCAATCAAATAAAGCTATCCCTAATTGAAAAATAATACCTTAAAAATATTCACTGGAAGAAAAAGATTTGTCTCGTTGCAGGGTGACTGGAGAGCAGAGAATGAAAGACCGAAGAAGGAAGGAAAAGAACCTTCGCCCTTTGCTTAGCTTGCTGCCTACACCGAAGGCTCTCTGAGCATTTCAGCGCTTGCACACCCGTTTTCTCTTTCATCTGCGTGCTTGTCTAATTTACTTTCCTGAGGACGCTCTGCCTCTCTTGTGTGGAGCCAGCATTATGAGGCTGTGATCTTGGGCGGTGTGGGTTTAAGATCAAACAGGACCTAATACGGTGGGATTTGTTTTCTTATTGATCTTATTGCTTGGGGTTGGGCTGACAAGCTGCCAAGGGATGGGGAGGAATTAGGGCAGCAGCTCTTCAGAGAAATGCATCCCGGCCAGGTCTCCACCTCGGAATGGGAGAGCAAGAGATGGCAGACAGCGAAAAACCAGGTGCTTGCAGGCGGGCAGAGTGGAAGTGGGTGCAGGGGACCTCTCAGCAGCATAAACATTAAATGTGCAAGATGCTGGCTGTTTCTTTAAAAAAATTTTTTTTTAATTCATTAATTTTGGAGAGAGAGGGTGGGGGAAGGAGGAGAGAAAGATTGATTTCTTGTATGTGCCCTGACCAGGGACCAAACCCTCAACCTTGGTGTACTGGGATAACGTTCTAACCAACTGAACTACCCAGCCAGGACACTGATTTCTTTTTGTTTATTGCATTTTAGGTTTGGCAGGTTGGCTGATGTCCTTGATTAGAGTTGGTTGATATACCTAATTCAGGCCTAATTTAAGAAACCAAAGTGTCCCAATTTTATGGGAGACAAAGAGAAAAGCAAAGGAGTTTGGGACTTGTTAAAAAAGTTCATTTAGGAGTCAAAAACTACTTTGGTGTTGTTTCAAGAAAGCTACAGAAAATTAGAGCAAGAAAAAGAATTTTTGAACAAATTAAACTCTCTGTCAGGAAATGGAAAGGAGCCGGAGAAAAGGATTTGGGGAGAAGACTGCAGTAACTGAAACCGAATGATTCTGGTCCAGTCTTTCTTTTCAAAGCTTTAGGGAGGAGTTTATTCATTTATCCTCTATTCAACAAAATTTATCTTGCTCTCTTCTTCCACCACACATGGCCCAGTCTTTTATAAACAGGGAATGGAATTAAACAGCCATCGTGATCTTGCTAGGTAGCCTGGACTGGGGAGCGTTAACGCCTGTCTTCGGTCAGGGCAGGTAGCACGAGTGTAGCGTCCTTCAGAACAGGTACTGCAGCACGGCCGTGTTGTTCTCACCCATGAAGAGATGTGTCCGTAGGTTCTACTTCATTTACAACAGCCCCTTCAGTTAGCTCAGGCATTGAGGACCGTGTTCCGTTTCTGCCTACCTTTTCATGTCACAGGAAAGCACGAGGGGAAAGCAGAACAGAAGGGAGTAGCCTTTACAAGTGAAACATTGTCGAGGGCATTGGAACCCCCTGGGCTGAGAGCCAACATCTGGAGGCTCCTCGGCAAGACATTGGCAGATATAGTATTTCTGTCAATCTCCCCCCTCACTCCACTCTTTGTTCCTTTAATGGGCGAACTAGTCTTCCATTCTTGTTAAATCTGTTCCTCTTGGGAAGAGAAAATGCTGTGCTTTGTTATGACTGGGCACTCACAGGTGAAATGTCAGTTGGAGCAGTGTCCCCTTTTGGGGAGCTTTTCTGTGGGGATGCAGCTGTCCCCCATAGATTGCCTGTCAGCTTCTTGGTGAGCCTTACTTCTGAGTGCAGTCCCGTGGGGTGAAAGGAAGAGAATGTCCAAAACTGTGCCAGTGAGAAGGAATTCAGAACGTGCCTGCTTGTACAGTTGGCCCTTGAACAGCATAAGGGATCAGGGCTGCCAATCCTGACTCGCACACAGTCGAAAATCTGCGTATCACTTTTGGCTCCTCCAAAACTTGACCTTGGCGTCCACGAAGGGTTGGTTCCAGGACCTCCTGTGGATACCAAACTCCAGGGACCTCAAGTGCCCTGTACAGAATGGCTTAGATCAATGCAGAAAGTCTTCCTTCTGCATCTGCAGACTCCCTACCTTGGGTGGAAAGCAGTACAGGTATTTATTGAAAAAATACTCACATCTAAGTGGACTCATGCCGTTCAAACCCATGTTGTTCAAGGATAGACTGTGTTTGGGCAGGAAGTCCTTCCTTCAATATTGGAGATGGGAAGGAACTTGAAGTTCAGATACGCCAAGCTTTTTATTTCCCAGATGGGTAAACCGAGGCCCTTTGGGGCTCAGTGAATTGTTCAAGACAATGCAATGCGTAGTGGTAGGATGATTTCCGTCCTGCAGCACACCTTTGAGGAGGAAGCTACCGGGGAATTGGGACATGTCCTAGGGGCTGGGAGGGGCCCTGAGATTAGAGAATTGTACTCTTTGCTCCTCCAAGTGTAGTTGTGGGACCAGCAGCACTGGCATCACCGGGAGCTGGGTAGAAACGCAGCATCTCAGTCTCCCCTCCACACCTACTGAATCAGAGCCTACAGTTCAACAAGCTTCCTGGATGATTTCTGTGAACCAGAGAGTCTGAGAAGCACTGGTGCCCCAAGCCCAAACCAGAATTAGTGGCAACTGAAAGCTGCCGAGTTTCAGCAGGTGTCGTAACTACTTCTGAAAAAGAAGTTCTTGTAGGCAACACTTGTAGCTAAGGTGCGTGCATTAAAATCTAAAAAAACTGAAAGCAAAGAGTAAAAAGAGTAATACTCATGGTGAGGGTGAAGATGAGGCAAACAGTGGTATTGAACGGTGCAGCCTTTTAGAGGGCACTTTGGTAATAGGCATTCGTCTTAACAAGTACACACCCCTTGATCCAACGATTCCACTTTCTAGGAAGTTATTCCTGAGAACTAATTGAACTAATTTGAAAAGATGTGTGAATAAGAATGTCATCATAGTTATGATAGCCAAAAAACGTGGAGGCAGTCTTCATATCCAGCAGTAGAGGGTAAAGAAGTTATGGAACCTGTAGTGCAGGGGTGTCAAACTCATTTTCACCGGGGGCCACATCAGCCTCAAGGTTGCCTTCAAAGGGCTGAATGTAATTTTAGCTCTGTATAAAAGTAACTACTCCTTAACTAGGTAGGGGCAAGGAGCTCGGTGCTGCCCCCAGGTAGAAACAAGGTGCCAGGCCAGGTAAACAAGGTGGAGGGCCTGATCCGGCCCGCGGGCCTTGTGTTTGCCACCTGTGCTATAGTGGGATACTATGTGATCGCTTAAAATGATAAATTAGAGGAGTACTTAATACTCCAGAAATGTGTTAATGTATGTTTGCTGATGAGTAAAAAATATAAGTTATCATACTCTGTATAAAATGATCTTCTATCTTGTTTAGCAGTAGAAACATATTATAAATTCCAGAAGTCCATGCAGCTAGTGTTAATAGTAACTTCAGATAGTAAAATTATATTTTTCTTTTTACTTATCTTTATTTTGTGATTCTTTTTTTAAAAATTAAGATGTATTAATTACCTAATTAAATATGGTAACATAGTTATTATTTTGGAAGAGCATATTTTTCTTTGAAGTCTTGAATATTTTACCTCCTGGGCCAAATTCCTAAAAGGAAAAGCACTGTAATATCTTGTGTGTAACTTTTTCACTATACTGACTACACTATATTAAACTTATCTATTTAATATCTTCCTCTGAGACTGTGGACACCTTGGTGACAAAGACTGAGTCTCGTGAGTCTTTATGTCTCGCGCCTGGCACGGGCGTGGGGCACAGCCTGCCATTAAGCAGTGCTTTAAGTGGGTGGAGAAAGGGTTCTGGATGGCTGTCCATGGAATTTATTTTATTTTTTCATGAGTGGCCTGCGGGGTTAGAGTTCTCAGCGCACCGAAACTGGTTGCTCTTGTATACAGGCAATGTGCTTGGTGAGGTAGCTAATGAGGGCCAAGTCCTATCTGACCTATTGGTTTAGCTGCAATATCTACTCTGGTAATAAATTGTTCTGTGAGGTGGGGGCCAGGGCTGAACCTGTCTGGAAGTCAGGCCGTAGAGGAGGAAGTGTATTCCCAGGAGCTAACCACCATCTGCTCCTGCGGGGCCCCTGCTCCCTAGGGGAATCCTAGGGGAGGACCCAGGTGGAAGTTCATGGGCCGTGGAAACTGGGTGTGTGGGTCCCAGTCTGTTTGTTTGTTGTGGTTGTACCTTTGGACCTTTCCCAACAGGAGGCAGAGTTACAAGCAGCTTCAACCTCTGCTAACTAGTGCTCACTCTGTTCTGGCACCACGGTAAGGACCATTTGTGAGCATTCTCTCACCCTGGGCTTACCACTGCCCTAGGAGACAGGCACCCATTTCACACAGCAGGAAACTGGCACTGAATGGGGCAGCGGCTTGCTCCAAGCTCAGACACAAAGAGGTGGAGCTGGAATCCACTAGGGGGGCCCACTTGGGGGGCCAGAGCCCAGGCCCTCCTGCCATGCTATAAAGAAGTTGGGGGATGCTCTGAGGGGCTCCTGCCAGTTCTAGCACACTTCACTGTGGCTGTCTGAGGAGACATCCCTGGGCCTTTCTGATTTCTCCAGTTCTCCCGGTTAAATAGTATTAGATTCTGTTTAAGAACGAGCCTCCACATTCTGTGGTCACTATTTTGTTTTCTTCCTTTTCGTTCTAAGTGAAGTCACCAGAAAACCTATTTTGTAGCTTAAAAAAAGAAAGAAGTTAAGGGAATAAAAACTGTTGTTTTGAAAAAGATTTTATTTATTTTTAGAGGGGGGGAAGGGAAGGAGAAAGAGGGGGAGAGAAACATCAATGTGTGGTTGCCTCTTGGGGCCCCTCACCAGGGACCTGGCCTGCAACCCAGGCATGTGCCCTGACTTAAAAACTCTTTTTAATAAAGTAATTCATGTGAGTTAGAAATAGTCATAAGGTTCAAGAAAGTGATTTGTGTATTTTACTTAAAGGTAAACCCTAGCTTTACACTTGATCTTAGCCAAAAGGCTGAGAAGCAATATGTAAACCCTAGCTTTAATTTGGCTTATAATTTAATTATGAATTAATTTTAATTCATAACGTTCTGAGAAAATCCATGGAAGATTCATTGAATGCATCTGAACAGAGGCTTGTTTGTGTGTTTAGAAATGTTAATGTTGATAGTATAAAAAATTTTAAGTTCTCATCTACAAAATTGGGAAGATGTTTCTGATGTTGAGTGTTACCATAATGAAATACGAATATTTGTTTATAAATCTTTTTGGCTGCTTTACATTTGGAATTTGCATAGTAATACAGAAGGGTTTTGAAAAACATCTGGGGAAGGTGATGATTTGGTCCAAGTTATATACCCGGAATATTTCAAAGTCATAAAGTGATAAGTAACTACTCTGGGCTCTCTTAGTCCCCTGCTCCCATGGGTTATAGCTGATTTGTAACCGTTTGTAACTAACATTTATTTGTGTGATTATTTGATTGATATCCGTCTCTTTCTAGCTTCACGAGAGCGGGGGAGGCACATCTGCTTTGCTTGTCACTGTCTGTACCGAGCACAAAACAGCCCAGGACAGCAGAAAACACAGCAGTGCCAGCAACGGCCGCAGGGACGGATGAGAGTGACACACACTGGCTGAGCCCTTGCCACGTGCCCGGCACTGTTCTGAGTGCTCCATACTAGTCCATGTAGCAGAACTTGGACAAATCTTGGTTGACTGACTTTTATATAAATGAAACATCATCTGGTAACTATTTCGCGTTGTGGAGGTTTGGGAGACTGTTTATTACAACAGGAACTGGAAGATATTGGACTCAGAGTGATTCAAAAAAGTGGAGCTTTTCTTGTTCATATCTGATAAATATTTAAGTTTTCATGTTTTCACATTCTTTGCTAGTTGTTGGTCCCTAGCAGATTTTTAAGAAACCAGAGAAAAGGCTAGACCCTATCTCACTAAAAGAAATAGGGTGGTAATATCACGAAAATTGGGCTTTGACTTTAACGCAGAGGTCTCTGGCCAGCAACTCTCTCCCTCCGAGGATGGGCGGGGAGGGCTGTGTTTCAAGAAAGCTTCAGGCTGATGTCTATGTTGTTGCTGCACCACCCCCACTTAATTGATTGTCCGTTAGTGCAGAAATTGATGAGAACATAACCTTTGTAAGGTTTTGATGTTTTATTGGCTATAAAAGGTGAAATATGGAGTAAAAGGAAGTAAAATAGTATTTTGTCAGGTTGGGTGATGGATTTATGCTTTAACCAACTGATAGAATAATCAGAGGGTCATAAAGACCGGAGTCTCTGCCTCCTATCTCTTCTCTTTTTATGTGTGCATTCAACAAGCTGCTCTGTGTGGCTGTCGGACCTGTTGGGGTGCACCCAGACACCAGGCCCCTTTGTCCGGGGGCATCAGCTCAGCTGTTCAGATCGAGAATATCATGAAGCTTCTGTTGCAGACATTAAGCGATTGGGATAAGTCTAAATGGATTGCATACTTGACATGTGCAATTGGGATGCTCGTTCACAAGGGACTCCCACACTGCATTGTGTCTTGAAGGGACAGGCAAAAACAAAGTGTGTGAGTTAAACGGAATTTTTTGGGAAACACACAAAGATCTGATCTTCAGTGATTGTGTTGTATGGGAGAATGCTGGGTAGGTCAACCAGCCAATTCCCCCAACACACCCTCCTTAGCCAAAAAAAAAAAAAAAAAAAAGATACCAAACAAGTTTCAAAATAATGAAATTTGATTATTTAGGCCAGTGGTTCCCAAACTTCAGCCCAAGCTTCAGAATCCCTGCAGGGCTTGTTAAAACCCAGATTGCTGGGCACTAGGCCCAGAGTTTCTGATTCAGTAAGTCTGGGGTGAGGCTTGAAAATTTGCATCTCTAACAAGCTCCCAGGTGATGCTGATGTTGCTGGGCTGGGGAACCCACTTGAAGAGCCGCTGCTCCAGGCACTCATTTGTCCACAGGGTAGCTGCGTGGATGTGCCTCAGGGAGCTGTAAGAGTCCAGGAAAACATCTTCTCACCTCAGAAACGTGCCGCTGGGTGAGTCTTCAGGGGTGCGTGCGTGCTTCACGTGTAAGCAAGCCAGGATCTGAGGATAAATGATCACTTTAATTTTTAGAGCTTGCAATCTAAGTTTGGGCTGAGATATGAAACAGGCAAGTTAATATCTTTCCTTAAGTGCTCTGTTGGTTTGTAGGATTTGCTTCCAAAGTAATACACTTGCTTGGAGCTTCTGGAGGATGCCGGTCTGTTTATTGCTGTGTCCTGGGTGCTAAGTACAGGGCATGTACCAGACCCGCTACATAATTTGCAGGGCTCAATGCCAAGTGAAAGAGTGGGCTCCTTGTTCAAAAATCGAGAATTTGGGGGCATGAATCCCGACATGGGCCTCTCTGCGTGCAGGGTCCTCTGTGCCTGCACTGACTGCACACCCGTGAAGCTGGTCCTGCCTGTCTTACCTTATTGCGCTTCACAGATGTTGCATTTTTTTACAAATTGAAGGCAAACTCCCTTTTCCACCAGCAAAAAGAGTACGACTCACATTGTGATACTCACCGTATTGAGGCAGTTTGGTACTGTACAGGCAGTATCTCCGTGCTCAGCAGAGGCAAGCACTTGCCCGAGAAAAGATTTGGAAGGACCTCCTAGTTTGACTCCCTTTTATTCTTTTTGGGTGGAGGCAAGGGCCATCATCTCATGGAGCCGTCTCAGTTACCTGGTGCCTTCGTGTGTGTCACAATTCCCAGCATCTTTGTGCGAGAGGGGTAGGGTCCCACTTGCACAAGGCTCAGCTGTGACTTGGCCGTAGTGATTTTGACCAGTTTCCTGAGGTCCAGTGCAGCTTTTCCTTTTTAATTAGCACATTTACCTCTCAGAAAGTGTTAGCTGTTTGCTTGGAGGCACACAGCCAGTGACCTTGAACAGGAATTTGAACCCAGTCTTCTAAATCATGGTTGGAAGTTCTTTCAACTACCCACGACTGAAGAAAGCAAGTTTTGGCAAGTTTACTGAGTCTATTGATCAATATTTTTGAGCTCTGAAGCTGTAGAATTGATTCAAGAAACCTAGTTGACTCCTGGTCTGTTTCTGTCCCTGTGTGCTGTTTGTTTAGCTCTGAGGACTAATGGCCCCTGAAATGCACCCTATTCCCAGGAGAGCCTGGCTCCTTCAGTTTTACCCGTGCTGGCTGGGAATACTTCCCCCGTGTTCATCCGCAACTCCCAGTATTTAGATTAAAGATTTATTTCCCAGTACACAGGACCGCTCCTCTGCCCCCGACTCTCTTGACTTATGTGTGTGCACCTGATGTTCTCTCTCCTGTTCTCTGTGAGTGTGAAGCTCTCCCTCCCAGGGTGTAAAGCCAGGTAGGTGGGCATGGCGATGATGGCCAGATGCCCATGGACTGGCTCTCTGGGTTAGAGTCCTGCTTCTACTGTCTGTTGGCTGTGTGACCTTGGCTAAGTTTTCTTCGATTTGAGGTATAACTGACGTATAACACTGTGTAACATCTTACATGTGCGCTGCAGTGACTCAGTGTTTGCATGTACTGCCCAATGACCACAAAAAGGCTAGGTAACGTCGGTCACCGTGTGCAGTTAACAAAACTCTTTTCTTCTTGGGATGAGAACATTTAAGAGTTACTCTCTTATCACCTTTTAAATATACAATGCAGTATTCACTATTGTCACCATGCTGTACATTATATCATTACCCCCCATGACTTCCCCCGTTTTACAGCTCCTATGCCCAATCAGGCAACCACCATCTAGTCTCTGTACCTATGAGCTCACTGTTTCCGACTCCACATGTAAGTGAGACCGTACAGTACTTGCCTTTCTCCGTCTGACTTATTTCTCTGAGCCCTCAATGCCCTCAAGTTCCATCTATGTTGTCACAGGTGGCAAAGGTTTCGTTCTTTTTTTACGACTGAATAATATTCCACTGTGTGTGTTTCACATTTTTTCTACCCATTCATCTACTGATGGACTCTTAGGTTGTTTCCATGTCTCAGCTATTGAAGATAATGCTGCAATGACCATGGACCTTTTCGAATTAGTTTTTGTTTTCTTCAGATAAATACCCAGATGCATTTAGCCAATTTTTTTATGTAACCACACTTAAGCTTGCTTCCTGATCTGTAATGTAGGAATAGTGTGGTAGCAGACGTTTGCTGTGATGACTGAGGGCATAATTTCAGCAGAGCTTTGCTGATAACATCAGTATGTGGACGTCTGGCCCTAGACACAACTAGGCAGTGAGTGGGTCAGACTTACTTGGTTTATTCTCCAATGCTTGTTTCATGCTTTCCCGCACCTGCACCACAGTACATGCAAGATTTCAACCCCCCCCCCAAAAAAAAAACCACTCCCAAAACAACAGAGGGAATGGTGTTGCCACAACTGGCAGAAGCTGTAGATATTTTGAAGCAGATTTTTTTGGGGGGTGGGTGGAGGTGGAGAATACCATTTAAAAAAATTACACCTTGTAGGTGACCATGTGTTCTGACAGTGTGAGGAAATGAATGCGTGTATGAGTGTGTGTGCGTAAGAGTGTGAGGCACTCACAAACATGATCATTAGAATCTCTCTTCCCCCAGTCTCCCAGTCTTTCTGCCCCCAACTGTGCAATGTGTTTTGGATGAATTGATTCTGCGGTGGTATGGGGCTCATTTTATTTTGAGGTGCTCACTGTAGCCTGTCATCCTCAGTTTCTTTTATCAGAATTCAGGATGCATGCAAATGTTTATTTACCAGTATCTTAATGTAACTACAAGTATGTTTGTACTGCTATAATATTAACATAAACATCAAGTAACGGCATCAATACAGACATGTCTAATTCTAGGTGCTTTGTCTTGATAGTGGCAGAAATGGAAGCTGTGCACTTTGAGCCTTATTTACTTCCGGCACCTGCTTGTTCCATCCCTTTTGGCCACCCTGCACCTGGGCAGCTGCCCTCCTTCCACTCTGTTCATTGCCCCCAGAAAACAGCCCATGGGCCTGGGCAATCATGCAAGTCCTTGTAGCAGGGATGGGATGCTTTAGATTTTCGCAGAGCAGTTTCTTGGGAGGATGGGGTTGACCGAATGGATAATAGCTAGATTGCAATGACTAAACTTAACTGAAGGATTCACTCTCTCTAAGTGACCGGGGAGTTCGCTGGGTTTTTGCATTTCTTAAAGACACATGAAATCAAGACCCAAATTTGGTCTATAGTGTGACAATTCATGGAAAACCCACACTGCTGGTGCCAATGAGAACCCCACTTCTCTTTTGGTATCAATGACACTGGTGCCATCTCTTCGAGGATTTCCTGTCCCACTCTGGTTGAGCCCAGTGAACAAGGATAACGTGGATACCTAACACCAGAAACAGTCTAGGAATTTCTTTATTGCTCTGGGGTTCTGTCTCTTTCCTAATTATACATAAAGAGATAAACCAGCCACTGCTTTCTCCTTTAAATTTCCTTTTCTCCACTCTGGGTTAGGCTGATGAGCATCAGCAGATGGCTGCTTCAAAGCAACCTCAAAGCTGAGTCATGGGATGCTAACTTGGAGGCATCTCTCTCCTTTTCCTCCCCCCTCTGCACCAACAACTCCGCTCTTCCCTCCAAATTCCTTCTCTTCCTTCTGAATTCCTGATCCAAACCAGATTTTTTGAGGATCATCCAGGATGCTCCCTCTTCCTCACCTCAATGCCCAACGACTCACTAAATATTAATTGTACCTCTGGTTTCTCTAGTCTCCCTCTCTTCCTCATCCCCTTTCCCTGCCCTCTTTTAAGCCATTATATCTCTCAAGTGATGGCTGTGGTCTCCTGTCTGCCCTCCCCTCTGGTCTTGCCCTGGACTGGCAGCGCTGCTCCAAACTCCTGCTTTTAGCCTTGCCTTCCTCTCTAGCTACATCTGCCAGCCTGTCCAAAACAGCTGGAACACATCACTTAATTTCCTCAAATGTGGCATATTCCTTTAACTTTCTGGGCCTTTTTGTGAGCTCTTTCCTCATGCTTCTTTTACTTTGCTCTCTCTGAATAACTATTCTCAGCTCAAGAGTCACTTCCTCTTTGAAGTCTTCCTTGATTGCTCAGGCAGAATCGACTCCTCTCTCCTTTTGATTTTATAGAAAAATGTCACAGCAGTGGTGGCACTATATATTACATCTAGTTTTTAACAAGTCCTTGGAGATAAGGAGCTGATCCATTATTATTATAATATTTAAAATGTTTTCTCATAGAACACTTTAAACATTTTTATGAACTGTAGAATACACACAAGAGAGGCTTTAAAATGTATCTATGCGATTTAAAGAACAGTCACAACAAAATTAAACACTCATGTGTCTACAACCAGGCCTTAGACATAGGATTTACTGATCTTCAGAAATCCCCCGCATGCCTCTCCCTGGTCTCATCTGTCTTTCCTATCCCCTGTAAGTAAGTATTATTCTGAATTTTATGTCAATTATTAACTTATGTTCATTTATAGTTTTTAATACCACTGCCTAAGTATGTATCCCTGGGCGATATATTGTCTAATTGGGTCTGTTTTGAATGTCATATAATTGAACTTGTTCTGTTGGTATACATTTGTGATTTGCTGCTTTCTCCCTTTATTATGTTTATGAGATTTATACTGTTGATATGTGTTGTCATGGTTCATTCACTTTTTCATGGTTGTATAAATTCCATTTCATGAATACGCCATGTTTTATTTACTGAAGCTACTGATGATGACTTGTTTCTAGGTTTTGCAGTTATGAACAAGGCTCCTATGAACATTCTTGCCATGTCTTCTGGCACCTGTGCAAGACTGGCATAGGAGAAGTGTAGCTGGAAGCAAGGCATCTGGGTAGAATATATACGCAGGTTCACCTTTACCAGGCATTACCAAACATTTGCCAAAGTAGGTGTATCAGGGACTACGTCTTTTTAATCTTGCTATCTCTAGTGCCTAGGGCAGTGAACGGCCAAATATAGTTGCTCAATATATACCGACTGAGTGACAGTAATCAAGTAGGTGGTAAGTCTTTAAATAGCTCTGGAAATAAAGCCAAAGCAAGTGCCTTTTCCACTCCCCAAACCAGCCAATAGAGGGGGCCTGCTGGCTTAGAATAGAATGATGTGTTTTGTTAATAATAGAGATAGAAATGATGCAATTGTAATGTTTTATACCACTTTATTATTTTAAAAAAATTATTTTTTACTTTTTTAAAAATATATTTTATTGATTATACTATTACAGTTGTCCCATTTCTCCCCCTTTATTCCCCTCTGCCCTGCACACCCCCTCCCACCTGTATTCCCCTCCTTTAGTTCATGTCCATAGGTTGTACATATAAGTTCTTTGGCTTCTACCTTTCCTATACTATTCTTAACTTCCCCCTGTCTATTTTGTACCTACCATTTATGCTTCTTATTCTCTGTACCTTTCTCCCCTCCCCCTCCCACTCCCCCACTGAGAACCCTCCATGTGATCTCCATTTCTGTGATTCTGTTCCTGTTCTAGTTGTTTGCTTAGTTTGTTTTTAGGTTCAGTTGTTAACAGCTATGAGTTTAAGATTTTACTGTTCCTATTTTTTATCTTCTTTTTCTTAGATAAGTCCCTTTAACATTTCTTATAATAAGGGCTTGGTGATGATGAACT